>PVKP010056292.1:0-10645 GCA_004027715.1 Plecturocebus donacophilus
AAAAAAAAAAAAAAAAAAAAAAAAAAAAAAAAAAAAAAGTAAAAAGGACCCCTGAGACCACATTTGGGTTTGGAACTGCTGTTCCACTAGGGGAGGAAATACCAGGAAGAGAGAATACGTGTGCCCTGGGAGATAAGCCTTCCCAACTACCTCCCCTCCCATCAACAAAATAAATTTTCTACATTTCTCTAATATCATGTTTTAAAATTCCTTTTAAAAAGACAAATCATCAGCAGAAGGCATGGGTTAACTTAGCATGCTCAGTTCAGACTAGTCACCCACAGAGGACTACAGAATGGACACCACCAGGCATATGTAAGCACAGAGGTGAGAAGGTATTCATAGCTGACAAGATTAGATTTCAGGTTAAAATGGTAATTAAGATAATGGGGCAAAAGACAATTTACAAAGAAACTATAATCATTCACAAGCCTCTAATTAGCTATAAAGCAAAGTCTGTTGGGAATTTAATAAGTATTTGTTAAAAGCACAAATATTGTAGGAAGCTTTTTATACAGTCAAGGGTCACTTAACAACAGGGATACAACCTGAGAAACGCACTGCTAGGTAATTTCATCACTGTGTGAACATCACAGAGTGTACTACACAACATCTACACAGCTAGGCTACAGACCTGTACAGCATGTTAATGCACTGAACAGCAACTGTAACATAATGGCAAGTATCTGTGTATCTAAAAATATCTAAACATAGGAAAGGCACAGTAAAAATAGGAAATAATCTTATGTGACCACCACACGATACACATTTGGTTGGTCATTGACCAAAACATCATTATATGATGCATGACTGCATATCTCCTCAAATCTCACAATTCTAAACAAGTAAGGATGTAGAAGAACTAGATAAACAGAAAGAAAGTACATCCTTCAAATAGAGAATCTGTATTTTTCTCACACATCAATAGAATATTTATAAAAATCAATTATAAAGAAGGCCACAAAGGAAAACTTAATCATTTCAAAGAATTAGAGATCTTATAAGCCAAACTCTCTACTGATAATATAATAAAACTAGAATTCAAAAAAGTTAAATAAAATCACAGCTATTTGAAACTCAAGGTCCATTCCTGAATACTCTTGGATCTGGGAGCAAATTGGCACTGCATGTGTGCCTGTGCTCCTAAAGGGCCTCACGTGCACTGGGAAGGGCAGATAAAGAGAAACAACAATGTCCACTACTTCTATTTTTACAGTCGGCCTTACCACAGAATACAGAAAATATATTCTTCACTGGGCAGACAAAATCAACTTTGCTCAATATTCACCTTAAGCATTTACTGAATGATTATTATAAAGGCACCTTCTGAAGTACATGATGCCCTTTTAATGCCTGTAATGCCACTCTGAGTTAGATCTTACTATTATCCCAGCTCTACAGATGCGAAAACGGAAGCAGAGCACGATGAAGAAGCTGGCACCAAGGCCCCATGACTGAAGAGGGAGGGGCCCCAAGCCACATCACTGAGGAGGGAGGGGCCCGGCCTGGAGAGCAGGGCGACCCCACAATCCCTACCTGTACCTCCTGCTCTGCTGCCTGCCATCTCGTGTGTCTGCTGGACAGAAGGAACAGCCTGGAACAGCCCTCAGTGATCTCAACTTTGATTATCTAATTTTAAAAAGCCTTCTCAAGCTTATTATCTTTTAAAAAAATGGGATGTAACCTCAGCAAGCCAAAACAGAACCATGCAGACTTTGTAGTTTTCATGAATTTTCTGGGAGCTTAACCACTTTTCTTGGGTCTTTTAGCAATGTGTGGACTGCCTGCCCACCGCTCCCGCGAGGTAAGGAAGCACCACACTACAACCTCACACAGCCAGGATTAAAACACGTCCTCCATTTCAGGCTTAGGAACTTGAGCCCCTCCTACAACTCACAAGTTGCTCAAGCAATGGTCTGTGACAGATGATTCTATTTTTTGGGTTGTCCCTTTTCTCTGCTTTTCTTGGGAAACATTACTCTCTGTCAAATGTTCATTGACTTCTAGCACTGGCAGAAAGAAAGACTGCTTTTTTATCTAAAACTGAACTGTTATACAACTTAAAATTTTATTCTGGTAAAAGTATTCTTAGTTGCTATGTTTAGTCATACCCTACAAATTACCTTGTTGTTAGGATAAATATGGTGACAATTAAAGAAAAATAAAGATGGTAGTGAATACTTGCAGACTACTATTAATAGCAGCATTTCAAAATTCCAATATAATTTGGATATTTTCCTGGAGGACAAGCTTTTTTTGGCATGCCATCTAATGAGAAGCCATGTATTCCCAGTGTGCTCAAATTGGCCTGACATCACCTATCCACCGTCATCAGCAATTTATTTTCAATTTTTCTTAAAAACATCAGAGCTACAAGGTCAAATTTAATTCAACTGAGGTCAGACTCTCAGCGGAGCTCAGGAGCACTTCCTTCAATGGAAAAGGACATTTCTGAGTGGTGACAACACTGTCATTTTTTGGATCTTCTTTAACGAATCTGTTCTCAGGAGCATTAACATACATTGCTAATACACTTTAATACAGTATTTTTAAAATTTTTATTTTACTTTGGGTGCATACTATATATGGCATTTCTCCCCATGTTATCCCTCCCCACCCTCTGCTCCCTCCCCACCACCTGCTGTCTCTCCCCTACCCCCGCAACTGTCCCCAGTGTGTGATGCTCCTCTCCCTGAGTCCACGTGTTCTTGTGGCTCAACACCCACCTATGAGTGAGAACATATGGTGTTTGGCTTTCTGTTCTTGTGTCAGTTTGCTGAGAACGATGGTTTCCAGATCCATCCAAGTCCCTACAAAGGACATAAACTCATCATTTTTGAAGGCTGCATAGTATTCCATGATGTATATGTACCACATTTTCCTTTCCAGTCTATCATTGATGCGCATTTGGGTTGGTTCCAGGTCTTTGCTATTGTACACAGGGCTGCAATGAACATACATGTGGCATGTGTCTTTATAGTAGAACGATTTATAGTTCTTTGGGTATATACCCAATAGTGGGATTGCTGGGTCAAATGGAATTTCTATTTCTAGATCCTTGAGAAATTGCCACACTGTCTTCCACAATGGTTGAACTAATTTACACTCCCACCAACTGTGTAAGAGTGTTTCTATTTCTCCACATCCTCTCCAGCATCTGTCGTCTCCAGGTTTTTTAATGATCGCCATTCTAACTGGCATGAGATGATATCTTAGTGTGGTTTTCATTTGCATTTCTGTAATGATCAGTGATGATGAGCATTTTTTCATGTTCGTTGGCCTCATATATGTCTTCTTTTGAAAAGTGTCTGTTCATAGCCTTTGTCCACTTTTGAATGGGGTTGTTTTTTTCTCGTTTATCTGTTTTAGTTCTTTGTAGATTCTGGATATTAGCCCTTTGTCAGATTGGGAGATTGCAAAAATTTTTTTGCCATTCTGTGGGTTGCCGATTTGCTCTAATGATGGTTTCTTTTGCTGTACCGAGCTCTGGAGTTTAATTAGGTCCCATTTGTCTATCTTGGCTTTTATTGCCATTGGTTTTGGTGTTTTAGTCATGAAGTCCTTGCCTAAGCCTATGTCCTGGATGGTTCTGCCTACAATTTCTTTTACTGTTTTTATGGTGTTAGGTTTTATGTTTAAATCTTTGATCCATCTGGAGTTGATTTTAGTATAAGGTGACAGGTAGGGGTCCAGTTTCTGCTTTCTGCATATTGTTAGCCAGTTTTCCCAACACCATTTATTAAACATGGAGTCCTTTCCCCATTGCTTGTTTTTGCCGGCTTTGTCAAAGATCGGATGGTTGTAGATGTGTGGTGTTTCTTCTGGGGTCTCTGTTTTGTTCCATTTGTCTATGTCTCTGTTTTGGTACCAGTACCATGCTGTTTTGATTACTGTAGCCTTGTAGTATAGTTTGAAGTCCAGCAGTGTGATGCCTGCGGCTTTGTTCTTTTTGCTAAGGATTGTTTTGGCTATGCGGGGTCTTTTGTGATTCCATATGAAGTTTAAAGTGGTTTTTTCCAGTTCTGTGAAGAAGGTCATTGGTAGCTTGATGGGGATAGCGTTGAATCTATAGATTACTTTGGGCAGTATGGCCATTTTCACAATATTGATTCTTCCTAACCATGAGCATGGAATGTTTCTCCATCTGTTTGTGTCCTCTCATTTCCTTGAGCAGTGGTTTGTAGTTCTCCTTGAAGAGGTCCTTTACATCCTTTGTTAGTTGTATTCCTAGGTATTTTATTCTCTTTGTAGCAATTGTGAATGGGAGTTAACTCTTGATTTGGCTGTTATTGGTATATAGGAATGCTTTTGATTTCTGCACACTGAGTTTGTATCCTGAGACTTTACTGAACTTATCAGTTTGAGAAGATTTTGGGCTGAGATGATGGGGTCTTCTAGATATACAATCATGTCATCTGCAAATAGTTTGACTTCCTCCTTTCCTAACAGAATACCCTTTAATTTTTTTTCGTGGCTGATGGCTCTGGCTAGAACTTCCAATACTATGTTGAATAGGAATGGTGAGAGAGGGCATCCTTGTCTAGTGCCTGATTTCAAAGGGAATTCTTCCAGCTTTTGCCCGTTCAGTATGATATTGGCTGTAGGTTTGTCATACATAGCTTTTATCATTTTATGATATGTTCTGTCAATACCTAGTTTATTCAGAGTTTTTAGCATGAAGGGCTGTTGAATTTTGTCGAAGGCCTTCTCTGCATCTACTGAGATAATCCTGGGGTTTTTGTCTTCGGTTCTGTTTATGTGATGGATTACATTAATGGATTTGCGTATGCTGAACCAGCCTTGCATCCCCGGGATGAAGCCTACTTGGTCATGATGGATAAGCTTCTTAATGTGATATTGCAATCTGTTTGCCATTATTTTATTGAAGATATTTGCATCGATGTTCATCATGTATATTCGCCTGAAGTTTTCTTTTTTAGTTGAGCCTCTGCCTGGTTTTGGTATCAGAATGATGTTGGTCTCATAAAATGAGTTAGGGAGGATTCCCTCCTTTTGTATTGTTTGATAGTTTCAGAAGGAATGGTACCAGCTCCTCCTTGTATGTCTGGTAGAATTCGGCTGTGAACCCATCTGGATCTGGACTTTTTTTGGTTGGTAGACTATTGATTGCTGCCTCTACTTCAGCCCTTGTTATTGGTCTATTCAGGGTTTCAACTTCCTCCTGGTTTAGTCTCGGTAGAGTACAAGTGTCTAGGAATTTATCCATTCCTAGTTTACTGGTTTATATGAGTACAGCTGTTTGGAGTAATCTCTGATGGTAGTTTGTATTTCTGTGGGATCGGTGGTGATATCCCCTTTATCGTTTTTAATTGCGTCTATTTGATTCTTCTCTCTTTTCTTTTTTATTAATCTGGTTAGCTCTCTGTCTATTTTGTGGATCTTTTCAAAAAACCAGCTCCTGGATTTATTGGTTTTTTTGAAGGGTTTTTTGATGTCTCTATCTCCTTCAGTTCTGCTCTGATCTTAGTTATTTCCTGTCTTCTGCTAGCTTTTGAGTTTTTTTGATCTTGCTTCTCTAGCTCTTTCAATTTTGATGATAGGGTGTTGATTTTAGATCTTTCCTCTCTTCTCTGGTGGGCATTTATTGCTATAAATTTCCCTCTCGACACTGCTTTAAAGGTGTCCCAGAGATTTTGATAAGTTTGTCTTCATTCTGGTTGGTTTCGAAGAACATCTTTATTTCTGCCTTCATTTCATTGTTTATCCAGTCAGCACTCAGAAGCAAGTTGTTCAGTTTCCAAGTGGTTGTGCAGGTTTGAGTGTGTCTCTTGATCCTGAGTTCTAGTCTGACTGTGCTGTGGTCTAACAGACTGTTTGTTATGATTTCTGTTCTTTTGCATTTGCTGAGCAGTGATTTACTTCCAATGATGTGGTCAGTTTTAGAGTAAATGCAATATGGTGCTGAGAAAAATGTATATTCTGTGGATTTGGGGTGTAGCATTCTGTATATGCCTATTAGGTCCGCTTGGTCCAGCTCTGCATTCAAGTCCTGGATATCTTTAATTTTCTGTCTCATTGATCTGTCTAATACTGACAGTGGAGTGTTGAAGTCTCCCACTATTATTGTGTGGGAGTCTAAATCTCATTTTAGGTTGTTAAAAACTTGCTTTATGTATCTGGGTGCTCCTGTGTTGGGGGCGTATATATTTAGGATAATTAGCTCTTCCTGTTGGATTGATCCTTTTATCATTATGTAGTGTCCTTCATCTCTTTCGATCTTTGTTGGTTTGAAGTCCATTTTATCAGAGACTAGGATTGCGACCTCTGTTTGTTTTTTTTTTTTTTTTGTTCTCCATTTGCTTGGTAAATCTTCTTCCATAACTTTATTTTGAGTCTGTGTGTGTCTTTGTAAGTGAGATGGGTTTCCTGAATACAGCACACTGATGGGTTCTGACTTTTTATCCAGTTTGCCAGTCTGCGTCTTTTGATTGGGGCGTTTAAGCCATTTACATTCAATGTTAATATTGTTATGTGTGAATTTGACCCTGCCATTTTGTTACTGGCTAGTTTTCTTTCCCATTAGTTGACTCATTTTCTTCATTGCATTTTTTATCTTTGCCAACCGGTTTGCTTTTGCAATGACTGGTACTTGCTCCTTTCCATGCTTAGTGTTTCTTTCAGAAGCTCTTGTAGGGCAGTTCTGGTGATGACAAAATCTCTTAATAATTGCTTGTCCATAAAGGATTTTATTTCTCCTTCACATATGAAGCTTAGTATGGCTGGATATAAGATTCTGGGTTGAAAGTTCTTTTCTTTAAGGACGTTGAATATTGGCCCCCACTCTCTTCTGGCTTGTAGGGTTTCTGCAGAGATCTGCTGTGAGTCTGACTGGCTTCCCTCTGGGTGACCTGACCTTTCTCTCTGGCTGCCCTTAGCATTTCTTCCTTCATTTCCACCCTGGTGAATCTGATGATTATGTGCCTTGGGGTTGCTCTTCTTGAGGAATATCTTTGTGGAGTTCTCTGTATTTCCTGAATTTGAAATTTGGACTGTCTTGCTAGGCTTAGGAAGTTCTCCTGGGTAATATTCTGAAGCGTGTTTTCCAGCTTGGATTCATTCTCCCCATCACATTCAGGTACACCGATCAAGTGTAGATTAGGTCTTTTCACATAATCCCACATGTCTTGGAGGCTTTGTTCATTTCTTTTCACTCTTTTCTCTTGTCTTGCCTTCTCTTTTTATTTCATTGAGTTGATCTTCAATCTCTGATATCTAAAATCTACCAGATACTATAGATGAGATGAAGTCATATGCTTGAGATCCCTGAGTAAATAAAGAAGAGACAGAATTCCAACAACGGCTGTGTGGCTACAGAGCCTCTCCCCTCCCTGCCTTACCTTGAGTCCATGCCTGGGAGAGCCCAGGGTCACTCATTGAGCATCCTTCCCATGCGCTGCTGTGAGGCTGCTGCTATTAAGTTGCTGCTATGGAGTAGTCCTTAGTGGAAATTATGAAAAAAATTGGAAAAAAAATTTCACATAGCCAGAGAGTCTAGCCTGAGATGTCTTTCTCTATTTGCTTGTTGTTATTATTATTATTTGTAGCAACAGGGTTTCCCTGTGTTGCCCAGGCTGGCCTCAAATTCCTGGGCTCAATTTATTCTCTTGCCTCAGCCTCCCAAAGTGCTGGGATTACAGGTGTGAATCACTGCACCCGGCCACCTTTCCCCATTTAATAGATCCCTGGGACACTGGGAAGCAGGAGTCCATCTCTAAACATGAAGAGTAGGTAGGCTAAAGGAAAGAGGACTGGGGAGTCCTGGAGGGGCAGAGCAATGCCCAGGGACAAAGAAACTTCTGAATAAAGACAAGCATGACGGACTCTTCACCTACATCTAAAGCAAATGAAAACATAAAAATAAATGATGGGAAGATACTAAACTAGAAGTATACAATCCTTGAAAGTATGTGACACTGGATGTACTCTCTAATCGGTCTAGCCATAGGCAGAGAATGAAGTACTTCAGAAGATAAGTTAATTTACCAAATAACTAAGATTAGATACATAAACTTCGCAATTCTGAAAGCTTTTTTCCTATAGATGTGTGTACTTTAGGAAACACAGCATATTTAACATTTTTATAAATTTCAGTTGCACACCGTGCTTCTTTCAGGAAGCTTTCACACTGAGCCTGCAGCTGTTTGCAGCAGGCTGTCAGAAGCCACTTCCTGGCTGCCAGACGGCAAAGGAGCAGGCTGCTGTTCTCAGTGTTACATGCAAACCCAGGACTCCAAGAGAATAATAACAAATGTGTAAAAACCACAGTCACATTAACCTATAGGCTCAGGACCCAGTTCTACCTCCTTCACACAGCTTTTGGTTACCGGTCTCCCTTTGTGTTTCCAGCCATCCTGGGTTTGCTGGGCACCTCCGAGGTCATGGAAGTGCAGTTCCTGACTGTAGTTAGGATACACTCACTCCACTTTGACAAAGGGGGTGTTATTGTCAGCGGTGGGTAAACAGCGGTGAACAAACAAGCCCCTGCTCCTAGGGCTCAACTGGGACAGGGACTCAGACAACTTAAACAGGTGGACACTGGCACCTGAGGGTCAGGGAAGTGCTGCTGACATGATGGGGATGGCAAGGCCAAGGTCTCAGCAAGGTAGGCTTGAGTTCCTATTGCCACACCCCTGTGATGACTGGCAAATAAGATTTCATGGTAGGAGTGTGACTAGAACTGGATTTCCAAGTTTCTTGAAAGCATTAGTTAGAAAAGACAAGGTGGGTTGATCTGCACACAGGAGGTGCTCAGTGATGCCAGCACTGATGGGCTCCTCCCACCTTGAGTGAAGAGCATCCTGCCCTTGGACAGTAAATAAAAGGTGGGGCCATTTTATGCCTTCAACAGGACATGTGGCTCAAACTCAATTTCAAAGGCTTTTCAATCCCAATTCCTGCTGCTCCCATTCTATTTGGGGGTAAAATAACTATATGTATGGTAAAAATTCCAAGTATTTGGTTAATGCAACTTTTAAAATTTAACTAAATTTAACTTTTTAAACATGACAACAAAACTGACCAAGCTACATTTAATTTACTTACACATTGCTTATAAATGGGATAAATAAGAAATGAGCTGAACTATAGACCAGATATTAAAAACTGTTCACTTACCAAGGTCAAATCTAAATTGTATCTTGACTTGTCATTTTTTTTCTAATAGAAAAGTTTCTCAAGGCATATTATGAAATAATTGTAAGTAGTTAATGGGGAAAAATTTACGCATGGGTGAAATTCTCCGTGTTTTTACTGGCTTTCTGGAAGAAAGTAAATTTAATAGTTCAACAAATTATTCTACAAGTCTTTAGTAACCAACCAGGACAATTTCCACAACCCATTAAAACCAAAACAAGTTGTTACTGAATTAGAGACAAGTTTTAATATTGGTTCAATAGCAATATAATGGTGTTATAACTCACAACCAATTAGTCTGCAACTAAATACAGAGCATTATATTTATTAAAAAAAATTCCGAACACTGGTAAGTTCTGCTGAACTCTGGTGGTGAAAACCAGCTATTTTACAATGTGTGAACATAGTTTAGCAGTGCACATTGTGTGCGTGAGTTTAAGTAGGCATTAACCCAAAGCAAGAAATGGTGCATGGATTTGTTTCCCAGACTCCACTGCCATGGGCAGATGGACAAAAATGTCCACGTGTACAGAATTTAAGAACTCAACAATTTTGTAAGAACAGTGTGACATGGCTTTCGTTAACGATACTACACTTCCAGGAAGAGCAACTCATCACCCCAAATTCCCAGGCTTCATTACGACCTCCACCAGCACCGACAGGTATGAGGGACTGGACAGCCCAACAGTGACTCTAAGGTGTGTGCCAGTGTTTAAAGAACACAGCAGTTAAAGTTAGTTTTCTACTCTCCCTGAGTTGAATGAAGCTTAGAAAAACAATATTGATTCCTCAAAATCTGACTGAAATTTTGAAAAACTATGAAAGTAAATGTTTCAAAATTTACTTTTATACAGTAGCTTCACACATTTTTTAACAGACAATACTAAAACTCGGTTATCATTTTCTATACAGGATTGTGGAAGAGAATTTTTAATTTGGATTTCTGTTTTTGAAAGATGGCAAATTTTCAATCATGCCAAGATACAGTAAAAACTAAACTTCCATTCCAAACCAGTTATCTTAATTTTAACAACAATCTGTAATTGAACACTAAATTCTAGTATTAACTTTAATCCTAATAACTATTGATTAGTCTAAGTGTAAAATTGCTAAGGTTAGATGGACAAAATGATTTTACATAAAATAAAACGTTGAAAGACACAATCTTGGGTGTGGTGACTCACACCTGTAATGTCAGCACTTTGGGAGGCCGAGGCAGGTGGACCACTTGAGGTCAGGAGTTCGAGACCAGCCTGGACAACATGGGGAAACCCCATCCCTACTAAAAATACAAAAAAGAATTAGCCAGTCATCATGGCGCATGCCTGTAATCCCAGCTACTCAGGAAGCTGAGGAAGGAGAATCGCTTAAACTCAGAAGTGGAGGTTGCGGTGAGCTGAGATCATGCCACTGCACTCCAGGCTGGGTGACGGAGTGAGACTCCATCAATAAAAGAAAAAAAAAGGAAAGAGAAAAGAAATGAAGTTTTTCA
>PVKP010056293.1:0-10645 GCA_004027715.1 Plecturocebus donacophilus
GGTGTGTGTGTGAGGGGATTGGTGTATGTGTGAGGGCACTGGTGTGTGTGTGTGTGAGGGGACTCGTGTGTTTGAGGGACAGTGTGTGTGTGTGTTTGCCTGTGCCAGTATGTGCATTGTATCTGAGGGGAAATGCTGAAGGCAGCTCCACAGGAGACATAGAGGCAGGACTGGAGCCCAGCAAGGCCCTCAGGAAGACGGGCGGAGGCCCCCCTCTGGGACTTAGGGAGGTTTCAAGGGAAGTGACGGGGAAGCCACATTGGCTGGGAGTTGAACACGTGAGGGGCTGAGGAGCGGCGGAGCGTGGCAACCACGTGGGGCTGAGGGTCCACAGCAGCAGCACCTGCCTGTGTGGACGTCTGGGTCTGCGATGTCTGCCGGGTGTTACTTGTGCCATCTTGGCTTTTTCCTTCTCAGTGGGCCTTGCACTTTGCAGAGGGCACAGTAGGCTGGTGAAAGCTCGCTTTGTCTGGGGCTGCTGATTTGTTTGGGGGTGCAGACAGTTAAACCCAGAAGAGGAGAAGGCCCATTCCACAGCCTGAGGCCTTGCCACCGAAGTGGGATTAGCACCCAGGGAGAACTTGGGTTAGAATTGTGGGTTTCAGGCCCCACCCAACACCCAGAAGGCAGTCAGAAATGTAGGGTGGGGGTGGCACCAAGCACCCCAGGATGTGATGCCCTCTCCTGCATTTTGGGGTGACGGGAGGCCCCCGTGGTGTGCATCGCAGGCAGCAAGGTGTGCTGAGCCCCAGGCTCTGTGCCAGGTGGCTGCTGGAGGCTCTACCTGGCTGGGTCTTGGGGAAAGGGGTCACTGGGTGCCCTGACTTTCAGGCTCTGGGTGGACCAACCAGCACTGACACTCACCCCAACCAAGGAACATGAGGGGCCCGCTGTAGACAACTGCAGGACATGCCCTCCTTGGAGGCGGTACCTGCGGGCCCTTCTCTCTCCTCCACCCCACATATCGCCTGGTCACTGTATTTTCCAGGCCTGGGCTTGCGGACTTGAGTTTCTGGGCCCCTCATGCCTGCCCCACCCCTTGGAGTTGACCTGTGGTGGGAAGTGCCTAATGAGGGCCATCTCTTGCTGCCACCCACCTACCTCAGAGTCTGCAGTCTTCTCTTGACTTCCATAACAAGTGCACTCTGGGCGAGTGGGGGTTCTGTGAGCCTGGGAGCACCCCATTCCTGTGGGCCATGGGGTCTGGGCAGGGTTTCATCTGTGTGATAATGAAATCAAAGGCTTGTGGCACAGGCGTGGGTCACTTGGTTCTGCTGGCCTCATCCCTCAGGACGGATGAGGAGTACGGGGCTCCCAGCCCACTCCCCAGCTCCCCCTGCCTGTGAAGCAGTATGTGCCCACTGTGGGCAGGGTGAGCCAGGCCCCATGTGGTGACTGCATGGTCTGTCTTCTCCATGGCGCTGAGCAGCGCTGATGCCTCCCTGTGCCCCTTCCCCTACCCACCAAATTCATGTCCAGCAGGGGTTGCCCCACTTCCCAGTAGGAGAATCCTAGGATTGGTTACATGCTGGGTGCCAAGGAGGCCGACTGGCACAGTGTCAACTGGCGAGAATGGGGAGGGTGGCGTTTGATGGGCTCTTAAAGGAGCAGGAGAAGTTTGCCAGGCCTGGCATATGATGGGCAAGTTGGCAGAGCAGCAGCTGGTATGCACAAGCATGGTGCAGCCCCCTGTGGTGGACAGGACGGGGCTTCTGGAGCAGGGAGGAGGGAGGTGAGGCTGGCGGGTGTGTGGGAGGCAGGAAGGAGGTGCTTCTGGCTGGCCCAGCCCCTCCGAAGTGCACGGTGCCTGCCAGGTGGCACCCAGGCTCAGAGCCTACCTGTTGGACTGGGAACAGTGTGAGGGGCTTTGTTCTGGGGGCTGTACACACACGATCTGCCTCTCTGCTTCTTCCAAGAGGTCACGGCAGCCCTGTGGGTGGGCTAAGGTCCAGCGTCCACTCCCCAGTCCCTTCAGTGCCATCTCTGTCCTGCCTGCATCCGAGGCCTGCTCCAACAGTCCTCCCTCCATGTCTAGGGACTCGGTCTTTCTTTGCACTGGGGCTCCTGGCTAGCAGCACAGGGGGAGCTGGGAGCAGGGGGCAGGGCTTCGGCACATTCCTGGCTGAGGGGCAGCCGGGCCACTGAGGCCATGCCTGGGTAGATCCCTGGGCCTGGATGGTGCAGAGCCTGTTTCAGAGCCTGTGAGGCTGGGTGGGGGATGCCACAGAGTTCTGTTTTCTCTACTGGGCAAAGCTGAGAATGATTAAGGATGAGGAGGGTGCCACCGGGGTGTCATGTGCTCTGAGGCCTCAACAGCTACTGCTGGCTTGGACTGAGCAATGGGCTGCCTCAGGGTGACTGCCTCCTGCCTGGGCCTGTGCCTTCGCCAAGAGCCTGCCTTTCTGGGAAGGAGGACACTTGAGGTCAGGGAGATGCAGCTGCTGCCAGGCGTTCAGTAGCCTCCTATGGAAGTCCCTCTGTTGATGCTCACGTGGCCCTTCCTGGAGCAGAGGCTGTGTCCTGCATGTCTCCTTGGACCTGGTACCCATCCTCCTGCCCCATGAGAATGAGTGACCAGGTACAAAGAAGGTGGGCTAGCAGGAGGCTTGTCCCACAGTGCACTGAGTTTGGCCAGCCCTGGGTGCTGGGGACAGGGTGAAACTGGGGAAGCAGCTTGGGGAAGCCCAACCTGGAGGGCCTGGTGTACACTTGCCTCTGTATTCTAGGAGAGCAGGTGCAGACAGGAGGAGGCAGGGAGTCTGAGGCGCCAGTGCTGGAGTGGCAGCTGCTCGACCCCTCCTGACCACAGCCAGAGCCTGGGAGAAGAGCGTCAGAGGGAAACCAGGTCTCCAGGCTCTGCCCCTGCCCAGCCCCCTCTGAGGACCGGAGGGGGAAGGTAGCTCCGGCTTGGAAGGCTGGCGAGAGCGCAGGAACTGTCAGTAGGGCAGCCTCCCTGAGCGGGACCTGGGGCAGACCCTGAGAGTGAGCATGCTGGCAGCTGCTCCTGCTGGCAGCCCTGCATGACCTCCTGGTAACCGCCACCTGGAACTTGCCGGGTGCCACAACTCCTAAGATACAGAGCAGGGAGATGGCTCTGCAGCCCACCTGGCAGCCTGGGTCCCCACTGCAACCACCCCTCCAAATGGGAAGGCTGAGCCCAACCTGTAGCTGCCCAGGTGGGGTGTGCTGTGCCATGAGAGCACAAGGCAGGGAGGCTCAGGCCTGCCCTCGGGTGGTCAGGGTCAGGCCCAGCATCATGGGGAGAGCCTACCCTGTGGTGGACATGCCGGCCATGGCCTGGCAGAGGCTGGTGTGGAGTCTGGTGCCTCGCGGTGTCCGGGAGAGGGGCTGTAGGCTACAAGGAAGCTCAAGTCCATGTCTGTCCCACCCATGTACTGTGGGTACCCCAAGTGCTCAGGCTGCATGTGGCCCATCCACACCTGCGGTTCCTCTTCCTCAGACCCCACGCCCTGTGCTCTGGAGGGAGAGCAGAATGGGAGCCCAGGGGCCCTTGGGCCCTGCCCCTGCTCCCTGCCTGGCTCTGGCCACTCCCAGCACTGCCCCCGGAGGCCTGTGCTGGTCGCCTTTTAAGGCAAAGATTTCTGTGAGAAGCTGAAAGGGAAACATTTCCCTGGCATTCAGGGAGCATTTTTCCTTTCTCTTTCTCTTAAATAAACCATTACCAACTTTTCAAAACACAAGAAAGGAAGAAAATAAGGACAAGGTCAGGTTGCCACATAGACCTTTGGTCCTCATTACCCTGTGGCCTCTGCAGGCCTGGAGGACAGCAGGGACACTGGAGCTGCAGGCCAGGCTGCCGTCTGATGCCAGAGGCCCGGTGCTCACAGCTAGTCAGGAAGGCAGGTGCCTGCTCTGTGCCCTGTGCAGGGCCTGCAATGTGTTTTCACTGGGGCCACCAGGGATGGGGTAGGCCGGCCAACTCAGAAGAAACCAGGAGGGAGAGGGTTTGCTTCTCCTCTCCTTCCAAGAGCACTAGAAAGCTGGAGGCTAGGCTCTGGGGGCCTTAATCCCTGGGCCCCTCCCTGGTTGGAGGAGGTGGTAAGGATGCCCTCCATGCAGGGCCCTATGGTGACAAGTGATAGCGCTAGCCCTTCCTCCCCGGGAGGTGCTGTGCCGGACAGCTCCACTGGCCCTCTGCAGAGCAGCCTCTCCGCTGGTGTCCCCACGAGCCTGGCAGGGAGGCAACGTTGCCCCGATGGGCTCAGGCAGCTCCCTCTACACCTGCGCTTGCCACAAGTGACCCCATGGGCAGGCCCTGGGTCTGGTGGGCACAGAGTGACCACACCATGTCTCCCCTCTTGACAGGAAGTCTAAAGCCAAGCCCAATGGCAAGAAGCCTGCTGCAGAGGAGAGGAAGGCCTACCTGGAGCCCGAGCACACCAAGGCCAGGATCGCCGACTTCCAGTTCAAGGAGCTGGTGGTGCTGCCCCGCGAGATTGACCTTAATGAGTGGCTGGCCAGCAACAGTGCGCATGGGCCTGGGGGCGGGCCCCTTCCTTCCTCCCTGTTCCGCCAGCAACAGTGCGCGTGGGCCTGGGGGCTGCCCCTTCCCTCTTCCCTGCTCCTCCTAGAAGGCCCTCCTCAAGGAGGACCCCCACAGCTGGTGCTCAGCAGCCCCCTGCTGCGAGGGGAGAGTGTGGCCCGTGGGCAGGTGGAGCTCACCCAACCGACCTCCTGCACCTGTTGCTAGAAGCAGGGGTGGACGGGGTGGCTCAGCCTGGCGTTTTTCATATCTGGCTCCTTCTCTTCTCTTCCAGCCACAACATTTTTCCACCACATCAACCTGCAGTATAGCACCATCTCAGAGTTCTGCACAGGAGAGACATGTCAGACGATGGCCGTATGCAACACGTGAGTGCTGCCTGGCGACAGCCCGACTCCTCTTGGGAGCCCCTGTCACCCCAAGCTCCTGTCCTCTCGGACTCCGTTCTCACGTAGAGACCCTGAGAATTCTTAGCACAGGCCTTCCACCACAGTGTCCACCTCCTGTCCCTCAGGGGCCAATGGCCCAGCCACTTGGGTCCCCAGTGGGGCCCGGGAGGTGCAGGAGCTGGTGGGGATTGATGGGGTGTGTTTCTAGGGGCAGAGATGTTTCCAAAGGGAATGCCCTAAGATTGCAGAGAGCCCCTCTCAGCCGGCTCCTGTGAGAGCTCTTGGTGGGCCCGAGAGGGACAGTAGGGGCTGGGCTGGGCAGGCCACAGCTCCTTGCTCCGTCACTCATTTCGTGGGGACTCGGGTGCCATCTCCACGACTGTGCGACAGGCCTGGTGCTGGTAGTTCTCTCCTGGAAGCACTACGCCCTGATTTCCTCAGTAAGTGGGTGTTGCTTAGTGGCCCTGGGCACCCCACTTGCGTAGCACAGGAAGGAGCACCGCCAGGCGTGGGTTGCTGGAGACTGCAGGCAGGAGGAGGCTGGGTCTGGTGGGCTCAGCCTGGGACGTGTGCGGCTGGGGAGGGCGGAAGCTTCCCCTGACTTCCCATTGTTGTCAGTGCACGCAGGTCAGGGACAGAAGGTGGGCTTGTGAGTGCATCCCGAAAGTCATCCTGCCCACAGACATGACTTTCCTGGCCCTGGCACCGGGAGACGTGTTCCCCAGACAAGACTGAGTTCTGCCCTCAAGAAGCCACGGGGAGCTTCTGCACAGGCAGGTGGCAGGCGTCCCCTTGACCAGTCCTATTGGCCCTTCCCTCCTGGCCCCGACGGGTCACAACTGGGTTTGGTTCTGGTTGACACAGGGGCAGGTGCAGACAACAACTGGCTTCACTCTCTTAATTCCCCAGGGAGGTGAGATGTCACGGCCAGGCCCAGCCCGGGAAGAGGATGGGGATAGTGCTTACCACCCTGAGGGGCGCAAGCTCAATGTGAGATGGAGGTGGCCTCTGTGGATCAGGCGCGGAGGTGATCCTGAGGTGGCAGAGCAGGGCCCAAGAGCTGCACGAGACTTGCGTCCACTGTGGCCACGCGCTGGCCGAGTGGCCCTGCTCCTGGGCAGGTGGGGCCCTTCAGTGGCTCTGCTCCTGGTGCTCTGTGGCACTGAGTCTGTTTGGAAAAGGGGTTCCTTGGAGGAGCAAAGGACACGGAGTTGGGCAGATCTACGTCCCGTTGGAGGGCCTAGGCCACCCAGGGTCCTTTGCATCTGGAACCAGCATCATGGTGGTAGTAGATGTCTGTGAATTAACTGCATGTAATGCCTTCCCAGGAATCCTTTGAAGCCAAGGGACAGAAATCCACTCAAACTAAGAAATACAGAAGCTTCCCAGAGGGCCTCAGGGCTACTCGCCACCTGCAAGACCAGTAGGTCTGCCTGGTGGCATGAGGGCCCTGGGGTTGAGGCATGTGTCCTCCCTGCTTGGGCCTGTAGGACAGTCCCAAAAAGTTTGATGTCGGACTCAGAAGAAAGGGGGTGGGACCAGAAACACACTGCAGCAATAATGGCTGAGAGCTTCCCACAGATATAAACCTACAGACTTAAGAAGCTGCGCAGACCTCATGTAAGGCTAACAGCCACGTGCAGACGTACACAAACCAAACACTGAGAACTGGGGGCAAAGAAAAAGCCCTTGGCAGCTGTCCTTCGTCAGCAGCCAGATGGTGTGGCCTGGTACTGACAAGGGATGCCACAGTAAATGACTGACGCTCGTTAGAAACCCAGGAGGCCAGAAGGAAGACGGAAGCCCCACGCATCTTACAGTGCTAGGAGAAAAGAGTGGTCATCTCAGAATTCCACATCCGGCCAGTGTCCAAAGTTACACCAAACCAAGAGCCCTCACAGCCAGCAGACCTGCTCCAGAGACTCCCTGCAGGGCTCTTCCGACAGAAGGAGGTCCTCCTTCCCCTGAGTATCTGGAGACGCGGGTGATGGTGTAAGAGGACAAGGGCAGTGTCTGGCAGCGCCTGTGCAGCACCATTCCCAGGACAGCTATGGCGGGGTGGGTCCTGTGGCCGTGGAGGGCCTGTGGCGGCGGTGGGGCTGTGAGTGGGAGAGCTGCCACGCTCCAGTGGAAGCGTGTGTGCGGGTGCCATGTCGAGCACACAGGGTTAAGGTGCCTGCTGCAACTCTTTGAGCAGCCTTGCAGAGCTTGTGTGAAGAGGCACAGAGTTGTCATAGATATTTCAAATGATACAAAAACATTCAAGTGGCCCAAAAGAAAGCCAGAAAGAAGAAATACCATAAGGAATGGGCAACAGAGGCAGCAAACAGCAAATAACGGAAAACCTGAATGCTGACTGATGAACAGACGGGACTGCTGTAAGTGCACCAGTCACAGGACAGCGTATGAGGACAGGTTTTTAAACTAAGCCAGCTCTCTGGTGTCTGCCAGGAGCTCATTTGTCGCATTTCATTTGGGATGCTGTCACGAAACATGATAGACTTGGTGGCTTGTGAACAACAGAATTTTATTTCTTACAGTTCTGGAGGCTGAAAGTCCAAGGTCAAGATCTGCTGTCTGTGGACCAGGAAGGGGGCACTGACCACATCACTTGAGTCTCATTTGCCCAAATTCAGTGTTTGGGGAGGGCCCCCTCCTGGTCCACAGACAGCGCCTTCCTGCTGGAAGGAAGGCGGGTGAGGGAACTCTCTGGGGCCTTAGAAGGGCACTCATTCTGTTCGTGAGTGTTCTGCCTTGCAACCTCATCACCTCCCACAGGCCCCACCTCCAAATACCCTTACATCTGGGGTTCAGCTTTCAACACAGGAATTTTTGGGGTATCAGTGTCCCGTATGTAGCATCGCTGTAGATGCTGTGGTGTAGGCAGGTTAGAAGTAGGAGGACAGAAGAAGAGGGGCTGAGAAAACCCGCCTCAGAAGGGGGTGGGAGTGGCTGTTTCAGGCCGAGGGAGACCTGGAGCGAAGAAATAAGCAGGAAAGTGAAAAGGTTCTAGCTTTAGAAAAGGGGCAGCTCTTAAGGAAGAAAGATCATGCCATAAACATGTATATACAAACAACAAGGCTTTGGACACACAACACACTGAAGGAGCTGCAGGAGAAACGGGCAAAATCATGGTATCGCTGCAGGTTTCAGCACTCCTCTCGGTGATAGAGCCTCAGAGACAAGTCAGCGAGAGCCTGGAGCCCGACGACACCACCAGTCAGCTGGATCGACCCTGCAGCCTCAGTAGCAGAATCCCCATCGTTTCAGCTTCACAAAGACGAGCCACTGCAATGGAGCACACCTGCCACAGAAGAGCCCTTAACACATTTTTAAAAACCAGGACCATACGAAGTAAGTTTTCTGACCATGGTGGAGTTAAACTGGAAATCAGCAACAGAAAACAGGGAGGTCTCCAAACACTTGCACATCAATACACTTCTAAATAATCCATGGGTCAGAGAGGATGCCTCAAGGAAAATTTAAAACTTTCAAAAACTGTACACACATGAAAATACAGCACGTCAGAATTTGTGAGACATAACTAAAGCAGTGCCTAGAGGGGATTTACAGGATTAAATGCTTTTTTACAAAAAGAAGATGACTTTCAATCTAAGTTTCCAACTTTAAAAAGCTTGAGAAAAAGCAAAATAAACCCGAAGCAGAAGAAAGTAAATGAGAAAAAGCAAAATAAACCCGAAGCAGGAGAAAGTAAATAAGAACAAAAGCACCCAAATTGATTTTTAAGACAGTAGGGGAAATCAATGAAATCAAAATATGATTACTTGAAAAGATAATAAAATTGGTAAACCTTTAGTAGATACAAAGATAAGAGAGAAAATGCAGTGACCAATAAAGAGGAGTGAGTGTCACTCTAAACCCTGTGGATGTAAAGAGGAGTATCACTCTGAACCCCGTGGATGTAAAGAGGAGTGTCACTGTAAACCCCGTGGATGTAAAGAGGAGTGTCACTCAACCCCATGGATGTAGAGGAGTGTCACTGTAAACTCCGTGGATGTAAAGAGGAGTGTCACTCTAAACCTCGTGGATGTAAAGTGGAGTGTCACTGTAAACCCCGTGGATGTAAAGAGGAGTGTCACTCTGAACCCCGTGGATGTAGAGGAGTGTCACTGTAAACTCCATGGATGTAAAGAGGAGTGTCACTCTGAACCCCGTGGATGTAAAGAGGAGTGTCACTGTAAACTCCGTGGATGTAAAGAGGAGTGTCACTCTAAACCCTGTGGATGTAAAGTGGAGTATTGCTGTAAACCCCGTGGATATTAAAAGGATAATAAGGAAGTATTGCAAAAAATAACCGTCTGTGCAGATCAGTTCTACAGCTTGGATTAAATGGACCCACTCTTTGGAAAGCACAGAATACCAAAACTAGCCCAAGATAGGCAGTGCCATAAGGTAAGAAAAAAGAATAAAAGGCATCGAAATTGGAAAAGAAAGAAAACAGTAGGTCCCCCTTCTCTACAGTTTCAGTTACCCATGCTCAGCTATGGTCTGAAAATGTTAAATGGAAAATTCTCAAGATAACAGTAAGTTTTGAGCTGCACACTGTTTTGAGTGGCGTGATGCAGTCTCCGCCATCCTGCTCCAGGCGCACGTCCTCCTCCCTCAGTCCAGCTGAGCCTCAGCCCCCATGAGCCGTCCACTGCTGCAGTGCCAGGTGCTTGTGGTCAGACTGCCCTTAATTGATTTAGGCGGCCCAAAGTGCAGGAGTATGATGCTGTCGATTCAGATCTGCCAAAGAGAAGACGTAAAGTGCTTCCCTGACCTAAAGGTGAAAAGGTGAACAAATGTTCTTGAGTAGAAAGAAAATTTTGTGCTGAGGTTGCTAAGATCTAAGGTAAGAACAAATCTCTTCATGAAATTATGAAGAAGGGAAAAAAAGTCACGTTAATTTTGCTGTTACACCTGAAACTATGAAAGTGGCAGCCACGGTGAGTGTGGAGCACTTGGATCTGTGGGTGGAGGGTGAAACCATGGGAGCAGCAGCATGGTCCAGAAGGCCACAGGAGGCTGGCAGGGGGCCCCCTGAGATTCGACACAGCCACTCACTGCAACTGACTGTCCCCAGTTTATAAATGACACTGGCTGTGGTGGCTCACACCTATAATCTTGGCTACTCAGACCAGGAGTTCAAGACCAACCTAGCAACATAGTGAGACCCTATCTCAGTCAATCGGATCTTCTTGTCTTTATCTTAGTCATGCATGCATAGGAGAAAGCACAGTGTATAGAGGGTTCCGTGCTGTCCATGGTTTCAGGCGTCCCTGGGCTGTAGCAGTGCGTCCCCTGTGGATGGGGGGATTGCTGTACCCCTGTGCACACATAGCGAGACTGGGAAAACCTCAAGGATTGCAGCAAATAATAATTACATTTAGCAAGGTCAGCACACAGATCAGTGATGGCTCTGTGTTAGCAATGTGAAATTGAAAACTGAATATTTAAAGTGCCATTTATAATAGCACCAAAAGTAATGAGATCCTCAGTTATAATCCTAACAAGGTGTTCCATTGCCTGGAAACTCCAAAATCCCGATGCAGAAAATTGAAGGTCTGCATCACGGAGAGACGCACCGCACTTACCTGTCACCTGAGGTCTCCATCATGGAGAGACACACTGCACTTACCTGTCACCTGAGGTCTGCATCATCGAGAGACTCACTGCTTATCACCTGAGGTCTCCATCATGGAGAGAGGCACCGCACTTACCTATCACCTGAAATCTCCATCATGGAGAG
>PVKP010056294.1:0-10645 GCA_004027715.1 Plecturocebus donacophilus
ACTGTGCTTTGGAGTCCTGCCAAATGATGGAGAGCATTTCTGATTCACTCCTAAATCCTCATTTTATTTATTTATTTCTTTATTCAAGACAGACTCCTGCTCCATCACCCAGGCTGGAGTGCAGTGGCGTGATCACAGCTCACTGCAACCTCTGCCTCCTGGGTTCAAGTGATTCTCCTGCCTCAGCCTCCAGAGTAGCTGGGACTACAGGCATGTGCCACCATGTCTGGCTAATTTTTTAATTTTTAGTAGAGATGGGATTTCACCATGTTGGCCAGGGTGGTCTTGAACTCCTGACCTCAAGTGATCTGTCCGCCTCCCAAAGTGCTGAGATTACAGGTTTGAGCCACTGTGCTCAGCCCAGGGTCCTCATTTTAACGGAAGCTTGGTAGAAAGGACTTGAAGACAAGGAGGAACATACTCACTAAGAGAAAGAGTAAGTCAGGGAGGTAGTTAACACAGAGTTCTCTTCATTTAGAATTTCCAGGCCAGGCACAGTGGCTCACACCTGTAATCCCAGCACTTTGGGGGTCCAAAGCAGGAGGATCACTTAAGTCCAGGAGTTTGAGAACAGACTGGGCAACATATTAAGACCCTGTCTCTGGAAAAAAAAAAAAAAGAAAAAATTAGCCAGGCATAATGGCACACTCTTGTGGTCCCAGCTACTCAGGAGGCTGAGGCAGGAGCATCCCTTGAGCCCGGGAGGTCGAGGCTGCAGTGAGTTGTGATCGTGCCACTGCACTCCAGCCTGGGTGAGGGAGCAAGCCCCTGTCTCAAAGGAAAAAAAATTGCTTACGGCTGATCTCACTAGGTTGTCCAAAAGCGTTTAAAGGGCTGACTCCTTTGATGTCTGAGAAAACCTTGTGTGCTGAGAAAGTGGCACAAGACCCTTAAACTTTACCGGTTACATACAAGGTTCTGGGGCTCTGCGTTAGTAGTCAGAAAAAAATACTTCTCAAGACCACAAAGATGAACTCGTTCTTCCTTCCTCCCCAACACTGACGCTTCTCTCTGTTTAAGGCGGGCTTTCTGAGCCTGATCCCGGCCTGGGCCTTCTACAGCAGTGCCTTCCAAAGGCTGCTCCTGACACACTATGTGGCGTACCTGAAGCTCAATACGAAAGTCAAGTAGCCAGGCAGCGTGGGGTCCAGCACAGCCTTTCCCTCACCAGTCCGCGCTGGCCGAAGAGGACCAGCGGAGCAGACCAGCACTTCAACGTAGTCCTCCGAAGAGGGAGGGGCTGGGGTCACAGAGGCATGCAATACACATTTTTTTGCCACCTTACTTGAGTGTGAAGCTCTTTGAGAAAACTGTGGTGTCAATCTGTGCTGTCGTTCTGAAGTGCTCACCTGTTCTCAGATGGGGTTCCTCAAAGGCCCCAGCAAATAGGTATGAACCCAAAAGTATCTGCGACATGTCTCAATCATTTAGAAAGTTTATTTTGCCAAGGTTAAGGATGTGCACCTGGGAGGCAGGTTTGTACCTTTCTGCAAAGATAATTTCGAAGACTTCAATATTTAAAGGGAGAATATTGGGGAAAGAGGAAGAAATTGTGAACAGGTATGGGTCGATAGGAGACAAGTGGTTGCATTCTTTTGAGTCTTTGATCAACCTTTCACCAAATACACAATTTACACGTGGGAGGGGGATAGAGGAATAGTCCTTTATGCCTCGTTTAGCTCAGTGAATCTGCAGTGAAGCAGATACGCATTTGTCTCAGGTGAGCAGAGGGAGGACTTTGAGTTCAGTCCTTTGTCCCACTCCTGTGAAGATAAGTGATCAATTTATATTGTCAGGGTAAAATGCAACAGAACCATTTTAGGGTAAAGATCTTGGTTCCCACAAGGAATTTCCTAGAGGGCAAATTTCGAGGGAGGGCTGTAGCTTTTTTTTCTTTGTAGTCATCTTATTTAGGAGCAGAATGGGAGGCAGGTTTGCCTGACACAGTTCCCAGCTTGACTTGTTCCTTTGGCTTAGTGATTTGGGGGTCCCCAAATTTATTTACCTTTCACAATGGACAGAGGAAGATGTCAGGTGACAGTTACATCAGTCCAGTGTCTGGTAAATTCCTGACCCATATCAATGAATGCAACACCAGCTTTATCTATTTTACTTATATTTGGGGTTCTATGTAAGACTGTTGGTAAAAACAAAAACATAGGACAGGATGCTCAAAATATTAAAAAAAAAAATCCTTGCTCAGATACAAGAGTGGGTAACTAGAAATGAGGTTTCTGTAGGTCACCAACTTTTGGGGGGCTGGGGACACATGGGGTCATGTATCCAGCCCTAGGCCTTGAATGATCTGAAGGACTGCACCCTTACATGCCTGGAGATTGAGGGAGTTGTTGGCTGGGACCCCAGCTGGAGGTGTCACATGAAGCCCCTATGCATGGCCTCTCTGAGTGGCTGCGTGGTCTTCCTCGAAGTGTGGTGGCCGCCTTCCAAGAACGAGTCTCCCAAAGAAAACCAGGAGGAAGCTGTACCGTCCTGTACGACCTAACCCTGGAAGTCATGTGGCATTGTGCCCAAGCCCTCCCAGATTCAGTGGGAGGAGTTGCCAAACCTGCCATGGGAAGCGTATCAGATGGGATGGTGAATGTCGTCACGCCCGTCTTTGGAATATATGTTCTGCATTCAGTAATGTTAGTATAAGCGTTTGCCCTAGCATCTACCCATTGTGGTGAATGATTTGGCCTTTCCATTGGCCCTGGAGCGACTTACAAAAGTGTAGACATTGTGTTTCTAGAACATTTCAATCAAACCCTGGGGAATTGGCAACCAGCAGCTTAGGTGAGAGCAGAGACACAGTTCAGCTTAAACGGCCTGGGGCAGATTTTGAGAGATACGTTTTAGATGTGTGATCTAGGGGTTTTCTAGTGTATTAATCCTGGGTTGATTTGCACCGTTGTCCAACAAGCTTCTTGAGGGTCCCTAAAGTAAGACAGAATTTCTTAACAGTAAAGGCCCCAAGACGTTGAACTGACTTCTTAGGAAATGAGGGCAGAAAACCCGCCTATTTTAAGATCCTTATCGTCATCACCATTAATAGCAGATAACAGCTATCATTCGTTGAACATGAATCATAGTCCGGGACTATGTAAGGCCTTATAACAAGTGCAGAAGTGGATACTTTTATTATCGCCTTCATTTTACAGATGAGGAAACCGAGGCACAGAAAACGTAACTATGTGTGTAGGTTCACTTGACCAGTGAATGGCAGAGCTGGCGTTCCTCACACAAACACTGGCTGAAGCACAGCACTAGAGCCCCGCGTCTGGGCTAAGTTTATTTAATCGAAATTCATGGCAAGGGGCGAGCACCGCGCCCTCAACGCTGTATTTTTAACTCTCACATGTCTGGATTTCAACACTGACCACGTTCCAAATTTACCATTCCCTGGGAATCCTTTAGTCACACGGAGGCCTTCCAAGTTTCACTGACCTTTGTTTCTGCGCAAGAGCGCTGGACTCTGGCTTCTCGCCTGATTCTCTTCTCTCTGGAGGGCTTGGGCCTCCAGGCGCCAGCATCAGAAGCCAGACGTTTTGACAGACGCGCCCCCTCGGCGTTCCTGCAGCCTTCCGTCTGTGCCGCCTCCCGGGAAGCCGGAGGCCGCAGAGTCCCTTCCGGTGGCGCTGGGAGCCGGAAACTGAGGGGATGATGGGAGCAGCATGGGCCGCTGTCGCTGGGCGGCTCCCTGGGGGGTCGTCCCTTTCTTGCTCTTGCTCTTGTGGATGGGAGCCAGAGCACCCACTTCAAAGACTCTGTACGCCAGGGCTTACCAGAGAATGCTGAAGACCTGCCCAGGGCCAATTGTAACCAGGTTCTTGTGCTTCTCACGCCGAAGGAGGTGCTTGTCCTCGCTGTAGCTCACCCGCGGCGCTGCGGGCTCGGCGGGACCTGACTCGCTACCGCCCTCTAATGTTCGGGGAGAGGAGCTGCTGGGTCTTTCCCACCTAACCGGCCGAAATGTTACAACAGAGGCCAACCTGGGTAAGAAATCTCAGTTTTTTGAGCTACTTTGTGTGGGGTGTGTATGGGTGTGTGTGCACGCGCACGTGCGTGTGTGTAAGGGGCAGGGTCGTTTAAGAAAAAAGAAAAGGAGGCGAGAGGAGGAAAGGACCTGCTGAGTTTCAGAGGCTCTGGAAGGTGACTGAGGAAGCGCAGAGCCACTTAGCCTCTTTGGGGTCTGATTACCTCATCCGTAAAATTAGTGCTTTATACATGACCTAGCCGTTCCGTTCAGCTCTATAGATGATAGTCTGTACATCTCCAGCAAGTTGTGGAAATAAACTGTCATTTAAAAATCTTTAAAAAACAATTTTTCTAATTAGATATACATTGTAGAAAATATCACAGCTACAGAAAAAAGAGCAGAAATTAAAAATCACCATTATCCCACTGTCCAGAATGAACCACTCTTCTCTGATTGTGAATTTCCTTTTATAATTTTTATGTGTGTGTGTGCTCGTGAGTCTAAGGGTAGATTTTATATTCTGCCTTTCCTCTTAAGAGTAAAACCTATTTCTTTGTGTTAGTAGCTATTCCAAAGATGACTTTTAATGGTTGCTTAATATTTGTTCATAGTACTGAATATAATTTATTTTACGATCCCTTTTTAATGTACATTTAGATGTTTTCTGATTTTAACCATCTTATAGGCGGGTCACAGTGGCTCACACCTGTAATCCCATCACTTTGGGAGTCCAAGGCAGGATACTTGCTTGAGCCCGGGAGTTTGAGACCAGCCTGAGGCATAGGGAGACTCAGGTGAGAGGATCTCTTGAGCCCAGGAGATGGAGGCTGCACGAGCTGAGGTCATGCCACTCCAGCCTGGGCAACAGGGTGAGATCCTGTCTCAAAGAACAAACAAACAAACCACAAAACCTTATAACAACATCCATCCTTGTATGTGCATGTTCCTGTTGTGATGTTTCAACTTCTTTTTCTACTTTAATTCACAAACTATATGATTCACCTTTTAGAGTATACAATTCAGTTGTTTTTAGTATAGTCACAGAGTTGTGTAACCGTCATCACAATCAACTTTAGAACAATTCTAGAATATTTTCATCACCCACATGGAAACACAATACCCATTAGCAATCACTCTCCATGCCATACCTGAACCCCCCAGCCTTAGGCAACCATTGATGTATTTTAGCTCTTCACTCGCTTGCCTATTCTGGAATTTTATTTTATTACTCATTTGTTTTCTGAGACAGAGTCTCGCTCCGTCACCCAGGCTGGAGTGCAGTGGTGCAGTCTCAGCTCACTGCCACCTCCGCCTCCCTGGTTTGAGGGATTCTCCTTCCTCAGCTGGGATTGCAGGCATGAGCCACCAGGCCTGGCCATATTCTAGACTTCCAGCGTGACTGGAAGGTAACACGTGGCTTTCTGTCTTCGGCTTCTCCCACTTAACACCTTGTTTTCAAGATTCATCTGTTGTCGCATGTATTAGCACTTCGGTCTTTTTTATTGCTGAATAATTTTTTATTGAATGAATGGACCACGTTTTATTTATTCGTTCATCAGTTGATGGACATTTAGATTGTTTCCACTTTTTGGCTACTGTGAAGAATGCTGCTATGAACATTTATGTCCAAGTTTTTGTGCAGATACGCTTTCATTTCTCTTGGTTATTTACCTCGGAGTAGAATTGCCGGGTCAAGCACTCACTCTATGTTTAACCTTTTCAGGAAATGCCTCACTTTTCAGAGTGGCTGAACCATTTGATGTTACCACTGGCAGAGGGTGAGGGTTCCATTTTCTCTATATCCTCACCAGCACTTGTTATTTTTCTGTCTTTTTGGTGAGAACTATACTAGTGGGTATATGAAATGGTGTCTCATTCTGGTTTTCATTTTCATTTCCCTGATGGTGAATGATTTAAGCATCTTTCAGGGGCTTGTTGGCCATTTGTCTATATTCTTTGGAGATACATATACTCAGAGGCTTCATTCATTTTTAAAATGAGGTTGTTCATCTTTGAATTATTGCTGTGTGTGCATTACCGATTATTTCCTTAGAGGAGGCTTCCTGGATAAAAAGTCTAAATATACACACATATAAAATATATAAAAAATATATACCACACACACACACACACACACACACACACATATGTAGAGAGAGAGAAAGGGAGACAGTCTCACTGTTGCCGCCTGAGTGAAGAGCAATGGCATGATCTCAGCTCACTGCAGCCTCCACCTCCTGGGGTTCCAGCAATTATCCTGCCTCAGTCTCCCGAGTAGCTGAGATTACAGGTGCCCGCCTCCATGCCTAGCTAATTTTTGTATTTCTAATAGAGATGGGGTTTCACCATGTTGGCCAGGCTGGTCTCAAACTCCTGACTTCAGGTAATCCTCCTGCCTTGGCCTCCCAAAGTGCTGAGATTACATGTGTGAGACACTGTGCCTGGCCAAAAAGTCTAAACATTCTTAAGCTCTTTATATTTATTACCAAGTGATTTCTAGAAAAGTTGTATAAATTTACACCTCCGTCTTAGCAGTGGTTCTCAACTGGGGAACAATTTTGTCCCCCCGAAGACATTTTGCATTTTTTGCAAAAATGTCTGGTGACATTTTTGGTTGTCACAATTTAGGGAGGGAGAATGCTCCTGGCATCTGTCATTGATAGAGGCCAGCGATGCTTCTAAACATCCGACAGTATGCTGACCCTACCCCTGACCAACACAGAATTATCTGGCCCCAAATGTCAGTATTGCTAATGTTGAGAAACTTGACCTGTAGTTCATGGGGTGCTCATCTTAATATTTTGTTGTTTTCAACCAACCATTCTTTCTTTTAGAATAATGTTAAATCCTACCTTGCCAATGATTGCCATTATACTTTTGAATTATTCTCCTTTGGACCAGTATGTCTTCTATCACTAAAAGCTGTAGTGTGAGATATTCAACTCACTTCCACAAATATTTGTTAAAGCCCACTGTGGGTTATTTATTGCAAAAACAGAGCAGGGTGCAGAAAATCAACAAGACAGTAACTCGAGGGCTGTAATGACAGTGATGAGCTATTACTATCTTCAATACCTAATATAAGTTATGGAGATGTGCATGCCCTCCCATCACTGCACACCATGAAGTAGGTATTGTATTCATTAGATTTAAGTTCAGTTGTGGATTTACAGTCGTATTGTAGAAATTTCAAGAGTGGTTTATAAAATGAGGACGTTTATTTCTTTTTTGCGTAAAAATCCATAGGTAGGCAGTCCAGGGCAGGAATGGCAGCTTTGCACCAGGAGGGTTTTAGGGCTCCTGCCTACTTACCGCTACTCTATCCTATGGCGTCCAGAGAGTGGCTGCATCTCCCGTCAGCACATCCACATTCAGAAAACAATACGGAAAAAAATGAGGAAAGAGAAGCAAAGAGTGTACGTAAAGAAGATTCCTAGAAGCTATCACGTGACATACTCTTACTTTTCACAGGTAGAGCTTAGTCATACACACACACCTAGCTGCAAGGGAGGCTGACATTCTGTAATGCTGTTCACACATCTCAAGACTCCTATTACTGGGAACAAGAGGTAAGAGGTAAATGGGGACACAGCAGCAGTCTCTGCACAACTTTTTCCTGGCCCTCAGAGGCAAGGACATGGAAGCTCAGGGACATTAAATTGCCTTCAGTTATAGAGATTAAAAATACTAGACCTGAGACTTGACCCCAGCTCTGTCTGAAAACGAAGTTCGTATTTGTTTGTTTTCCTGCTCTGTTACCTCACCTTTCACTTAATATTTTAATGAACTACGAATACATCTGTTGTACAAGATGGCAAATATCATTTAAGTGTTAGAATACATGGCATAGAGTGGTAGTTCCTCAGTCCTGGCTGCGGTTTGAAAAGCTCACTGGTGCCAACCCTTTGCCAAAGCTCAGGAGATGGCACAGAAAAATCTGCACAGCAGAGGTCCTCATGGGGCAGGGAGTTAATCAGTTCATTGAAAAAGCTCGTTAAAACTATCGCCTGAGAATCACAGGCAATAACACATTCCTTCAACATTTTACCATAAACAATCACTATGGGAAATTCTAGACATACACAAAATAATCAGCATAGTATAATGTGTCCCATGTGCTCCTCACCCAACTTCAGCAATTATCACCATTCTGCCATTCTTGTTTCATTTCTGACTCCATCTTCTCCCCATCCCCCGCTGGAGCTTTCAAATTCTACTTTTTAGGTAAAATTTATGTACATTCAAATATGCAAATCTTAGCCGTACAGTTTTTTTTTTTTTTCCTTTTTGAGACAGAGTTTTGCTCTTGTTACCCAGGCTGGAGTGCAGTTGTGTAATCTCAGCTCACTGTAACCTCCGCCTCCTGGGTTCAAGCAATTCTCCTGCCTCAGCCTCCTGAGTAGCTGGGACTACAGGCACATGCCACCACGCCAGCTAATTTTTGTATTTTTAGTAGAGATGAGGTTTCACCATGTTGACCAGGATGGTCTCGATCTCTTGACCTCGTGATCCACCCACCTCGGCCTCCCAAAGTGCTGGAATTATGGGCATGAGCCACCACGCTCGGCCAGATGTACAGTTTTGGCAAATGGACACAGAAATGTAATTTGATTACCCTGGAAGCTTTCTAGAGTTCTCCCACTATAGATTAGTTTTGCCCATACTGGGCTTTTACTTAAATGAATTCGTACAGGATGGGCTCTTTCGGGTCTGGCTTCTTTTATTCAGTGTCATGTCCATGAAATTTACCCATGTTGTTGCGTTTGCTCCTTTTTATTGTTGAATATTATTTCAGTAGGAATCTATCACCATTTATTTATCTAGTCACCTTTTGAAGGACATTTGATTCTGCAGCTTGGGTTTTCATGAATAATGCTGCTATGAACGTTTTTGCTTAAGTATTTTTGTGGCCATATGTTTTCATTTCTCTTAGGTTTATACCCAGCAGTGGATTTACTGGGTCAAAGGATTGGTGTATTAAACATTTTATTTTAACTTAAAACAGACAAAAGTATATTCCTTTGCCAATCTTTAGATATAGGGCCAAGTCCTTTCCTTTAAATGGGGGGCCACTGATTGGAACTGCAGCTTGTCCTTCCTACATAAATCACATTCATCTAATACATCAACTACAATATGTAGTTTTGATTTCCTTAAAGTGGAATGAGAACTTAATGATATTTGAAAGAGGTCTGAATGCAGAATCCTTTTGGATTTTCAAAATCCCCCAACAATCTTTTATAGATACCATATTGACACCTACAATAATCACTTTTATTGATTTGTCCTTGTTGACTTTTTATAATAATAGTAACTCTCTTCTCATGCCACGGCTTTATTTGCTTATATATTTTTAATTCAATTATGTAATTATCAAATAAATACAGCTTACATCGACAGATTTGGAAACAACACGTGTCTCTTCATAAACAGACAACTCAACAGGGAGGAAGAAATCAAGGCGAGCATGGCAGAGAGTGGCTTCATACTTGTTAGTAGATGTTAGTAAGCATGTTCAGTGATTTGCAGTCGATATGTTTTGCAATGGGAACAAAGAGAACCACTTTGTTCTGGTTACTATTGATGGGTAATAAATTGATTCCAAAATTTTGCAGCTTAAAGCAATGATTTTATTAGGCTTATGAATTTGGCAGGTTATGAATTTGGATAGAGAATGGTGGAAAAGACTTGAATCTGCTTCAAGATGTGGAACCTCAATTGGGAAGGCTAGGGGGATGGGAGTGACAATGGCTGGGGACTGGAATCATCTGGATGTCTCTTTGTTCACACATCTGGCAATTGATGTGTGAACTATCAAACTATTGGCTGGGGCCTCAGTTGGGGCTCTCAACTGAAGCCCTTCCAGGTGATTGCAGCATAGATATCTTCTTACATGACAACTCAGGGCTTCAACAGTGAATGTCTCAGTAAATTTGTAGAAACTGCAGTGTTGTCTTTTTTGACTTAGTGCAGAGTTATTTTTGTTGGTTACAAATAGATGATAATGAATATATTTTCATGAGCTTTCTTTTTTGCCATCCATGTATATTCTTTGATGAAGTGTCTGTTCAAGTCTTTTGACGATTTTTAAACTGGATTTTTAATTTTCTTAGTGTAGAGTTTAGAGAGTTCTCTAAGTATTCTGGATGATGCAAGTCCTTTATCAGATATGATTTTGAAACTTTTTTTCCATCTGTGGCTTTTCCCTTCATGCTCTTATAGGGGTCCTGAGAGCAAATGTTTCTAATTTGATGAAATCCAATTGGTCAATATTTTTTATGGATTATATGTTTGGTTTCATATCTACAAATTCTGTGCCTAACCCTAGGTCACAAACAATTTCTCCTATGTCCTATGTTTTCCTTTACAAGTCTTCTTTTTGTTGTTGTTGTTGGTGTTTAGAGACAGGGCCTCACTGTGTCACCCAGGCTGGAGTGCAGTGGCGTGATCATAGGTCACCACAGACTTAACCTCCTTGGCTCAGGCAATCCTCCCACCTCAGCCTCTCAAGTAGCTGGGACTACAGGCATGTGCAACTGTGACTGGCTAATTAAAATTTTTTTTCTTTTGTAGAGACAGGGTCTTGTTATATTGCCCAGGCTGGTTTCAAACTCTGGTCTCAAGCAATTCTCCTGCTTTAGCCTCCCAAAGTGCTGGGATTAAAGACAC
>PVKP010056295.1:0-10643 GCA_004027715.1 Plecturocebus donacophilus
AGGCGGGTGTTGAACAATGAGAACACATGGACACAGGGAGGGGAGCACTATACGCTGGGGTATATTGGGGGAAAATAGGGGAGGGAGAGTGGGGAGGGAGGGACAGTGGGGGGTGGGGAGTTGGGGAGGGATAACATGGGGAGAAATGCCAGATATAGGTGAAGGGGAGGAAGGCAGCTAATCACACTGCCATGTGTGTACCTATGCAACAATCTTGCATGTTCTTCACATGTACCCCAAAACCTAACATGTAATAAAAAAATTTAAGAAGAAAGAAAAGAATGATGGTGTTGCCCTAACAGAGATGGAGATATTACATTAGGTAGAAGTTTTGAGTAGGAAAGATGATGATAAAATTTAAATGGCTATTACTCTTCCAAGCATAGACTTTGAGAAGGTAGCGGGAAGTAAGTATCTGGAAACTAGAAAGAAGTCAGTATTGGAGTCATATACTGCAAACACAGTGAAAGTTGATATTATATAATTAAGGTGTAATTGTTGGAGTTTGGATCTTGAAGAGGTTAGAAAAAAGGTGAAATGCTATTCCCACATGAGGCCAATAGTCTTTGCCTAGGAACAAGTTCCCCATAGTAACAGGGAGGAAAGGGAAGAAGATAAGTTGGACTGTAGGATTTTAAAGAAGTATAGGTACAGATGCTGGTAAGTAGCTGAATATTTTTGGAGCTCTTCTAATGTTTTCTATGTTCTTAATAAAGGAGACAGCTAGGTCAGCTGTGAGTGAAGATGTTAGATACTATGGGGTTGAGGAGGAAAGAGAATGTATGAAATTGCTGTCTAGGAAAGGAAGGTAGTCAGTGGACTAGGAAAATACTGTGGGATTCCAGGCTGTACTAAGGGCCAACTTATATCACAAAACTATGACATTAAAGTGAGACTAACTGGTATGATAATGTGGTTTTCTTCAGATCTGCTCAGCTCTGTAAGAGCAGATAGAACTGAATGTACCAAGGTTATGGCTTGACCAAATTAATATTATAAATGAAGAGAAAAGAAAGGGAATATTTATAAGGCAATTATTATAATTATTGACTATGGATTTTAGGCTGGGTAAAAAAGGAGAATAAATAGGCAGAGAACATAATATAAAGCTAATAAAGCTAAGATTTCAGGAATTCGCACTTGACCCACCATTTTTCAGGGCTCTGAGTGAGACTGTCATCCTGTGTTAATGCTTATGGTTGTAATTTTTCTAAAAAGGCATTTTGGGCTGGGTGTGGTGACTTATGCCTGTAATACCATCACTTTGGGAGGCTAAGGTAAGCAGATCACCAGATCAGGAGATCAAGACAATCCTGGCCAAGATGGTGAAATGAAGTCTATACTAAAAATACAAAAATTAGCTGGGCATGGTGGCACCTGCCTGTAGTCCCAGCTACTCAGGAGGCAGACTCAGGAGAATCATTTGAAACTGAAAGAGGGAGGTTGCAGTGAGCTGAGATTGTGCCACTGCACTCCAGCCTGGCAACAGAGCAAGACCCTGTCAAAAAAAAAAAAAAAGAAAGAAAGAAAAGAAAAAGAAAAAAGAAAGGCATTTATCCAAAATCTTTCTTGAATGGCTGTTACAGAAGTCTCCATGAATGAAAAAAAGTAAACAATCTATACTGAATTTAACAATGGCCTAGAAAAATCAGTTCAAAGGAACTAAACACTATATTATCTTCAAATATATTTACATTATATCACAGTTTTAAAATTGATACTATATCTCTTAAGTGATTTTTATAGGGTTAGCCCTTACTATATAGCGATATTTTCATAAGTTTGAGTTATTTGTTAGGTTAGTTAAGACTAATTAGTATAAGAGGAATTTCTTCTACCTCAGGAAAATGCAGGATTTGGCACATTATTTTTAAGTAAGAAACTTGTGCGATTATCTTAAAGTTTGCTCAGTCTCAAACTGGATTTATTTTCTCTAGGTAAAACCCAGTCCTCAGAGGACAAGCCACTTTCATAGTAATTACGACTTTAAGTAAGTAATATAATTTCTTAAGAACTCAACATACATATTTTTGGATGAATGCCTTTTTCTTCAAAACAGTCACTTTCAGAGACTAAACGTTTAGTTTAATAATATTTTCCATTACTAAAAAAAATTTCTAGAATTCCTCTTAAAAATTCCCTTTAGGGTTTAGGTCACCATAATAGCTATTAACAAAACCAATTACTACTTATGAAATATACTATTGTGGTTGACTTATTTAAGCTCACCACCTCATAATGTCTTCCCAATAAAATAAATGATGAACGTATTTCATGCCCTTTCTAAGAAGACTTTTTTTAAGAGTAGTTTTAGGTTCAAAGAAAAATTGAGAAAAAAAGGTACAAACATTCCACATATGTCCTCTGCCCCTCCACATGCATAGCCTCCCCCATAATTAACATCCCCCTCCAGAGTGGTGCATTTGTTAGACTTGATGAAACTACATCGATATATAATTACTCAAAGTCCATAGTTTACATTAGGGTTCATTTATGGTGTGGTACACACTGTGGCTTTGGACAAATGTTCAACAACATGTATTCATCAATATAGAAGTATCATAAAGTAATTTCATTGCCCTAAAAATCCTCTGTGCTTCACTTATGTATTTTTCCCTACTCCCAGCTACACTCCTGATACATGTCCTTTTCATAGATGAGGAAAGTTGAATATAGAGAGGTTTAATTGCTCAAGATCACACACACAACATAAGTATCAAAGTAAGATTTTGTTTGTTTGTTTTTGAGATGGAGTCTCCCCCTGTCGCCTAGGCTGGACTGCAGTGGCCCATCTCAGCTCACTGGTTCTCTTGCCTCAGCAAACCCAGTAGCTGAGATTACAGGCATCTGCCAACACTCCCAGCTAACTTTTGTATTTTATTAGCGACAGGGTCTGACCATGTTGCCAGGCTGGTCTTGAACTCCTGACCTTAAGTGATCTGCCCATCTTGGCCTCCCAGAGAGCTAGAATTACAGGCATGAGCCACTGCACCCCGCCTCTTCCCTTATTTTCAACACAGAAAATTAAGCCTTTTGTTTTCATTGTTGTCATTAGGAAACCCAAACTTAGGGAATAGTGGCCTAGACAAACTGTAGCTTCAGGAGACCCTAAAACTATTCCTATTAATGACTAAACAAATCACATTTGTAAGCAGTGGTGCCGTGCCACTTCTAAATACCTTACTGGGATGTGTTCATTCCTCTGAAAGTATTTGTCACTGAAGACAAATGAACCATTATTTGTAAAAAGGAATAGGAAAAAAGTATTCGCTTATAATTTTTCCTAAAAAGGGGAAAATATATGGGATTGCACCAATAATACGAATTATTTTCAGGGAAAAGTTTAAAAAAGGGATTAAGACATCATTAGATTGTTAATATTTAAGATTCATAAGGTGTATCATTCTTAAATCTTACATTTTTTTCATTATTTCTTCTTAGAAATGTGAATCTACCTCAAAATAATGCAATAGATTATTGCATCACTGGATAAAAACCGTGTATATAATGTGGGTTGGGACATATGTTTCACCATGCTTTCTTACGCTTGAAAGCCATTAAACTTAGTCCATTCTGAATTAATTATCTCAGCAGTCCAATGATAGTATACAAAACCTATAGCAAGCACCACAGATGGCTAAAGACACTTTTCTTTCTGCCTTTAAAACACAATGGGTTATTTTTCTATTTGTAGGACTATATATATACATATATATATCCCCTACTGTAATTGTATCTGTCAATAACAAAACATACGTAGATTCTGTAACAATAGTGTTTGAGAGATCATGTGTGGAATGACAATATTTTTAAAAGATGCCGCTTTTAACACATGCTTCTTTTCTGCTGAAAGACGTTCTGCAGAATAAGGCTTAGAACCAAGAAAATCAATTCCCAAATGGGTCTGTATTCCCTCAAAGCTACTTCTCTGCTCTTTTGTCATTAATTGCATTGACAGCTGGTAGTTCCTACTTTGAGACAATTTATCTTCTCACTGCATATTTATTGAAATATACCTTGTTGTATTATTGACCTTACACCATGAGGAAGCAGTGAATAATGGCAAAATCCCCTGGGTCCTGACAGATGGTTTTAGTATTCAGCTTTGCTGTCAGCATTAGGCCTCACAGCATATGCAAAACAAAAGAACATTAGCCTTTGAAGGGAAAATGAAATCTTATCTGAATTAAAGAAGCAGTGTGGCAATTCACATACAATATTTGTGTTTAATCCTGAATTTCAAAGGTAAAGTATCTTCAGTTGCAAAATAATTTCCCAAGTCTAAAGACAGGAAATACAAATGGGTTCAATATGTGTACTGCTGATATTCAGAGCCAAAGGGGACCCATGCAGAATCAGAATGTTCACATAATTTTAAACTTTGTCTTTATTAAATAAAATGTTTTCAATATATCAGTAATATTCTACTTTAATATAAAATATAAATATCTAAAGGAAATTTTATTTTGTGATATTTAGGCTCAGTATGTTGTTCATGGACCCCTGCCTTTTACTTTCTCTCTCTGTCTCTCCTTTATCCCTACTCCAATTCATTCTTCATTTTCTCAGCACTGTCATCTTTCCCAAACACAGATATAGCTATGTCACTTTACCTGCTTAAACATTCTCAGTGATACTCAATTTCCTAGGAAATAATGTTAGAATCTGTTTGCAAAAATCCAAGACCTTCCATAATATGGCTTCTATTTGTTTTTTCTCTAGTCTCATAACCAGTTCTTCTCAAACTTTATACTTGAATTGCTCTACAGTGAACATATTTCAAGATGATTTCAAATGTTCCGTGCTTTTATATAATTACCTTTTATTGTGTGAGGGTTAATCTGTGAGTTGCTTTTAACCAGTAAGATATAGCAACTATGATGGAATGTCTGAGCTTTTATTAGATTGTGTTATATGGCAAAAGTGATGTGAAGTCACCTTAATTGTTATGTTACATTATAGAAGGCTCCATCCATCAGACTGGAAAGAGATTCTCCCTTTTGTCTCTGAAGAAGGAAGCTACTGTATTATGAGCGGGTCAGTGAAGCATGCCACTTGGCAAGGAATGTGGACTATTTCAAGGAGTGGACAGTAGGAATCATTAGTAAGAAAATGGGACCACAGTCAAACAGCTACAGAAAATAAATTTTTCCAACAACCCAGATAAGCTTGGAAATGGATCCTTCCTCAGTCCAACCTCGAGATGAGAGTGCATCTCAAAAGGTAATGTCAAGTCCTCTTACTTGAGGATTAGTTATTTTTAATCTTAGCCTGTTGATTCTAGCCTTGGAAGTTCATGACCTGAGGGACTAGTTAAACCATTCCCAGACAACTGGGCCATGGAAACATGAGAATAAATATTTTTTTTAATTGTGTTTGCTTTAAGCTGCTAAAGTTGTAGTGAGTCAGATGTGACTGTCCATGTCTTTAATCGAAGCTATTTGGGAGGCTGAGGCAGAAGGATCACTTGAACCCAGGAATTTGAAGACAGCCTGGGCAATATAGTAAGACTCCATCACTAAAATAAAATAGAATAAAATAAATTTGTGGTGACTACTCCAAGAAGCAATAGAAAGCTAATACATGCTCTTAATTTTCTAAACATGCCACATCTATTCATACCTCTAGCCATTCATTGCTCATGCCGATATATCCTTCCCACTACCTCTACCTGAAATATTCCTGTGGGTGGTTTAAGTTCCACTTAATTGTCTTCTCTTTGAAGATGTCCCTCGTCTAGAATTTTAGAATCAAAGTCTCTTTCTGAATTTCCATATAACCATCATAGGTCAAATACAGCATCTTGCAAAATGTCCTCTTGTTAAGTACCTATTTATCTGTTTCCCTTCCCCCATATTCAAGGATCTATGTACGTGTATACAAATAGAAAAATATATTCAAATTAATCTAATGTTGCAAAGAAAGGAACTGTGATTTATTTTTATTTCTCCATCACTAAGCACAAGTGCTTAGTACACATTTATATGCATTAAGTCAGTATTAACAGTCACTTTTAAAATACATTAATAATTATTATAATCTAATAATTATAATATAACAATAACTTATAATATATGTTACATAATAATATAGTAAATTATAAACAATATATTATGTATAAAATAAAATACAATCATTATAATATGTTATTATTTTATATAATAAAATATTTTTTATACTTATATGTCATTAATGAGCAGTAACTATGTCCCAGGTAGCGAGTTAACACTTCACACACATTTATGGTCATCAGATAGATATTATTATTTATATTTTAAAGTTATAAAGCTAGGCCAAGCATAGTGGCTTATGTCTGTAATCCTGGCACTTTGGGAGGCTGAGATGGGTGGATCACATGAGATCAGGTGTTCAAGACTAGCTTGGCCAACATGATGAAACCTCATCTCTACTAAAAATACCAAAAATTAGCCAGGTGTGGTGGCATACTCCTGTAGTCCCAGCTACTCAGAAGGCTGAGGCAGGAGAATCGCTTGAACCTGGGAGGCAGAGGTTGCAGTGAGCTGAGATAGCACCACTGCACTCCAGCATGGGCAACAGAGTGAGACTCTGTCTCAAAATAAAATACAGTTAAAAGCTAAAATTGGGTCATGTAGTTGGACTTATATTATTTTAAAATTCTCATCATTTCTTCATATCCTGACCTTCTGTTCACTAACAACAACCGTGTTTCCTCTGCTGATGTCCCCTCTCATTCCACTAGGTAAGCCATCATGAATATAAATACTCTCCTGCTATATGGGAGGTCATGTGAACCCCCTTGAGGCTAACCAGACTCCTCTCTCAGATGAGGATAGTGAGAGATAGCTCAACATTTTTAGCCCACATGTACGTACATTGTATGTTAAAACTACCAGGGACTATTTTTCTGGACATTAAAAGCAAAACTTCATGCAGAAGAAAGTCCATACATGGAGGAAATCAGAACTGATAGACATGTCATGAGATAGAACTTGGCCTAATTTTTTTGAGCTCCTAGATTGAGTAGTTAATGAAATAAATCTTACTCCTAAGAGGTATTTGAGTTAATAATTTCCTTTATGTTTGAGCTAATTTAATTTGGATTTCTCCTGAAAAATACAGAACCCAGTGCCTCACTGATAGCAAATGATGAAAATCAGGATATGAATTTAGCTCTGTATCTGAGACAAAAATCATGATTTTATAACAATTTATTGCTTTCTCTTCAATTAGAATATAAACTCTTAATAAGAACCCTGTATTAAATATTCTCATATACAGTAATACTTTCAAAAAAGTGTCTTAATTATGCTAATAACAATAGCGGTTATTTATTGTATACATGTAATAAATAACTTATAATAATACTAATCCATTATTTTAAATATTATTTCTATGCAATAAAAATAAATATATAATAAAAATGTATATGTCCTTTAGTCATATTTTAAAGGCTTGCATAAATGTGACAATAAATATCTGTGAGTTGATGATCCGAAGTAGCAACCTACATTTCACAAATTTATCACACAATAAAAAGTCAAATAAAACTTAGGAGTTGCATGCAGATTGGTCTCTAGAGCAGCCCAGGAAACAATGAAATGCAAGAATCAGATGCTACAGTAGTGTACTTCTTTCTTTCCAAATGCGTATTTGAAGCTTTCTTTATTCCTTTAAATAGAGAAAAGGAGAATAGAGATTGACCTAGATTGTAACAGTCATACAAGACATAGAAACCATTTAGATTCTGCATTTTTCTCAGGTATTCATATTATCTTTACAATAATAATATTTTAAAAATTACAACAGAGGGATAATTTTCATTTGAAAGGTTTAGTAATTATATGTAAGCATTTTAATTCCATCTGTTAAGATATTTTGTCATAAAGATTACTAGAGGGCCTGAAGAAATAAAATGAATCTTTCTTATCCTGTAGAAAATGCCAATTTCACTTTATTGTATGGACAGAAAAAGCACTTACCTTGCATTTTTAATTTTCTGTTACATTTCAATGGAAATATTTTATAATATTTTGAAATATAAGTTGTATGCAATGTAGTAAACCAAATAGAATTGTCATTTGAATAATAGATCCATCAAAAAGCACATATGCATTTTTTCCTGAGATGAAAGACAATATGTTAATCCAAAATGCTTAATAAAATCCTACAGAATGAAGATATTCAGCAAGCTAGATAATTTAAAATTAAAAGCAGAACTAGAAGCAAGGTACAGCTTTTGAAATTAAGCGCCATCAGAGCATTTGATGTGCTTTTGAGATGTAACATTTTGTTTTCTTACTCTGTAGACATTGAAATCATAAAAATTATAATAAGCTCTTTTAGTTCTATATAATAATTGAGTGACATTTCTGATAAGCCACTAATTACATCCATCAATAATCTGCAAGTTATAATTTCTTTTTCATATAAAGATAAACTTAGTAGTATCAGTCCTATGGTAAGCTGCAGTTAGCCCACAGACCCCAAATTCAGCCACTTGTTTTAGTTTCTCTAGATTTTCTTTATTAAACATGGTAAAACATTAATAATATAATGAATATCTGTGAATTTATATTCACGGACTAATTATTTTAGAATCCTGTGGTCCCAGTCATCATCTATTTTTTGAAATCTTCCTAAAATAACTGAATCTACATGTTCATTTTTTGTGTTATGTAAGTAGATCAAGAAAAAAAACCTTTAAACTGTCTCATATTATCTAAAATGCTAAGTAAGATTTACCACCCTAACACTAAAATAAAGTTTAAGTTCAGAATTCAGATGGGTACATCATATAATGTTAAGGTTGGAATGTACATGAAAGATCATTGAGGCTAAAGGTCTCATTGCATGAGAAAAGGGTGTTCCGAAAATATACCTTACTTTCCTGGCATTGCAAGAAAATGCTTAACTTTTTCCCTTTCTTCAGTCTTACTTGGCAAAAAACACCAACTCTAAAGTTATGGGATGAATTGTGTTCCCCTCAAAAAGGATATTTTGAAGTCCTAGACCTCTGAACTCCGGAGTATGAACTTATTTGAACATAGATTAACTGCAAGTGTAATAATTTAAAATGAGGTCACACTGGAGTAGAGTGGGCCCCAGTCCGATATAACTAGTGCCTTTGTGAAAAGACAGCCATGTGAAGACAGCATGCAGAGACAATGCTATGTGATTGCAATGGTAGAGACTGGATTTATGCAGCTGCAAGCTTTAAATCAGCAACAATTGCTAAAAAACGAGGCAAGAAAAGGATGCCCTACAGTTTTCAGAGAGAGCACAGCACTACTTACACCTTGATTTTTCACTTCTGGCCACTAGAACTGAGAGGCAATAAATTTATGTTGTTTCACATCCCACAGTTTGTGGTCCTTTGTTAAGGCAGCCCTAGGAAGCTAATATGTCAGGTCAACCCATGAATCTGCTTTATATTTTGTGCACAGGGCCATCTAAAATGGCAGAGAAAACCATAAAACCATGTGGACATGTCTCTCTTGAATTCATTACCACAATGCTCAAAAGAATACTTCATGATAATCCTACTACACTTCCTAAGCAAATCTACTTCCTCACACACTAGAAGGGAATTTCACAAAGTCTCCTCTTCTAAATTATTCAATACCCTCTACCATCCTCATTTGATGATGATGTCTTTATACCACACTGAGATGATGGAAGCAGTTTAAACAGACTCCCTCATTTTCCACCACTAAATATAACTATATAAGTAAATGTGTAAATGTTTATTATTTTGTTACACACACAGAAATATCCCTACAGCTCTCAAAATGAATCCTGTTCTGTGCACTCTTTATACGTTCCCTCTCACCTTAACGATATCAATCCTTGTTTTACTAAGTAAAATTCTTCCCTTGTCCAATATGCTAATGTTCTGATATTATTCTGTAAAAACATAGACAATTTCAGTATTATTTTGTTAAAACAAAGACAAAATAAAACTTCTCTTCGACCATAAATACCCTTCCAGTTATTCTCCATTTCTCTCTTCCTTTTCAGAATAAAACTTCTTTTAAAGAGGTGAGTGTATTCTCTGTCTGTATATCCTCTATTTGTGTATCTGTACATCCTTGTCTTTTCACTTTCAGTTCACATCATTCTAACTTATGTCCTCCTCATTCAACTGTAACTTCTACTGCCAAGGTTACCAAAAACCACTATGTTGCCAAATCCATTGGTACTTCTTTGTTTTCACTACAGAAGATTATTCAAATCTTTGATTAAGGTTGACTGTTCCTTATTCTTAAAATATTTTCTTTTCTTGATTTATTTATTTTTTAATTGCATTTTAGGTTTGGGGGTACATGTGAAGAACATGTAAGATTGTTTCATAGGTACACACATGGCAGAGTGGTGTGCTGCCTTCCTCCCTATCACCTATATCTGGCATTTCTCACCATGTTATCCTTCCCCAAATCCCCATCCCTTCCCTATTTCCCCCCAACAGACCCCAGTGTTTGGTGCTCCCCTCCCTGTGTCCATGTGTTCTCACTGTTCAACACCCACCTATGAGTGAGAACATGCGGTGTTTGATTTTCTGTTCTTGCGTCAGTTTGCTGAGAATGATGGTTTCCAGGTTCATCCATGTCCCTACAAAGGACATGAACTCATCATTTCTTATGGCTGCATAGTATTCCATGGTG
>PVKP010056296.1:0-10644 GCA_004027715.1 Plecturocebus donacophilus
GTAGGCTTACATTTCAGCATAATTAGGCCATTCATTCACTTAGCAAACACATATGGATCACCTCTTATCAAATAGAACACCAGGTACTTGGATTTAGAAACCCTGTCTGGCCCTGTCCTCAAGGAGCTCCATCTATGGGAAGAACATATACAAAGTGTGTAGAACACACGGTAAAACCTGTGGATAGTAGATGTGTATACAAGGCAACTTGGTTGTCCTGAAGAGGTTACGGTTCTTGGCAAACATGTTTACGTTACTCTAGGATGTGGTTTTGGACAGATATTATAAAACAAAGTGCTTCTTGGCTTGGAGGGCTGAATAAAGTTCCATTCTAGTTTACAAGTGTAAGTTCTTATCCCCTGATAAGTAGAGACTTAGGTGTTCTATAGTTGCTGCAGGTTAATGTGTGGAAATGGGATCTGAGTGGCTTGGAGGTGCAGGGCTAGGAATTACTTAAAAGCTGATGTGTCCATTTTCTCCATTCCCACTGCAAGTTATCCACCTGTATGTGGAGAAACATTTCTGATCTCACAAGGGATGCATAAACAGAGGACTGTCCTGACTGAATCTCAGAATGCTGGAAGTTGCCATGACTCCAGTAGGAAGGGAAGGAAAGCTATCTATCAGAATTGTGAGGGGCCAAATAGGAGGGGAATGGATGAGCATATCGTACAATACTCTCCTTAACTTTAGGGAGTGAAGTGAATGTCAATTAGCCAAATCATGGTTTTAATAGATTGGGAAATTTGGCTCATTAAAATAGTCCTATGAATAAAACCATAAAATTTTAAAGTAAAGAAAATGGAACGTGAGTCAAATCAAACCAGATTTAAAAAAACAACAACAGAGTGTCACTAGAAGCAATGGTAAGCAAAATGAAAGAAGAAAAGAAGTAGTAGAGCATTCTAAGTTTGTTTTTGTTTTTCTCCTTTTCATAATGCAAAATCTGAATAATAATAAGAAAGAGAGGGACTGGTGTAATAAATCCTCCTGTGTACTCTTCACCCAGCTTCAGTGATTTTATTAGCTTATAACCAAGCTCGTTTAATTTATACCACCCCATTTCCCCACCCTGCTGTACCCCCACTGGCCCAGGGATTGAGATGGTAATCTCAAATGTGAAATCAGGCATATCCAGGAAGGAGAGTAGTAGCAAAGAGGAATCTCTGCCAATCGTGAGGATGTGCCATGTGGCACCAAGTGAAGAGTTGGCATCTGTGTCCTCCTGCTTGTTTGTCCCTTTTCCTGCTTCCAAACTTTTTGTTTGTTTCCAGTGCTTGGAGTTACAGATTCTAGGAAGTTGAGTACAAGCGTTTTAGGTGTTTTCTGCTTTGATAAATAACTATATCTGAAAAGAAGAAGGGAGGGAGGGAGAAAATGGTAAGGTGGAACGAGGGCAGTAGGACTGAGGAGCAAGGCACAGAGATTAAGCTTGCAAGTGACCAAGCAATCCAGCCCTTAGAAGATGGGCAGAAACTACCCTAGTCCCAGCCCCCTTCCCTCTATCTTCATTCCCTCCATGCTCCAGGCAGACAGGCTGAACCACTGTAAGTTCCCCAGTAACCCACATTCTCCTGACTCCAAGTTTCTTTCAAAGGCTGTCACTCAGCTTCAAATGCCACCCCTTCCTTTTATCTTGCCAGTGACTCCTCCAGTCTCAGCTCTTACACCACTTCCACCATGAGGTCCCTTAGCTCCAAGGTGACTGGGTGGAGCACCCTTTCTAGGTCCTCTTCAGCTTCCTGTAGTCATCCACATTGTAGCACTTCCCACATTGTTGTGTAACTCCCTGTGTAATCACTTATCCTACCTAACAATGGGGGACCCCCTGTTTGGGGGATTCAATAAGACTAGAGCTGTGATCATTCTGTTGTTGCACCTCCAGTGTATACTCAGTGCCCAGCATATAATAGTTGCTAACTATAATTTTAATGACTGCATAATAAAAAAACTGAAAATAGAATTTGTAGCATATGCAGCAATATATACCTAAGAATCGGGAGTGATCCAGGGCCTTCTTTGTGGGAATCAGATAAAAGAGGACTTTTTTTGAGAACAAATGCCACCCCGAAATTAGGGCACACAGTGTCTGGGCTGAATTCCAGTCCTCACTGGATTCTTTAGTTAAGTGTCCTTGTGCAATGAACAACCTGCCCAACCATGTCCAGCAAATATGGAAGGACCTTTACACCAATGGTTTTCAACCTTGGCCATGTGTTAGAAAAACCTGGGTAACTTTTTGAAAATGTCCCTGTCCAAGCCCCAATCTCAGAGATTTGGATTTAATTGATCCTGGAACACTGGTTTTAAAGTCCCTCCTGGTATTGCAGCCTGAATTGAGAACTACAGCTTTAAATTTACTGTCATGATCATCTCACTCTAGGCTATATTATAGATGTGTGTTTGCATCTCATAGGTATGCTGATGGGGTTCATGGTCCAGCTGAAATGCTAACACCAATCATTGGCATTTCTGGATTTACTGCCAGGAGCCTTTGCTTTTATCACCCAAACTCAGATGTCTAGGCATGCCCTGCTGACCTGTCCCTCACTGAAGAGAGAGCTAAGAGGCAGCTGCACCACTACCCTGACCTACAATTTAGGATTATGAAGGCAAGAGTCCTGAAGTTAAGTCCTTGCCCAGCCCATACCTGGTGTGTGACCTTGAAAAATTTACTTAACAATTCCCTGCTTCAGTTTTCTTGGATATAAAATTAACTAATGATATAGGTCTACTTGCCAGAAATGGCATAAGATTTAATGAGCAAATAATTGTAAGTTGCTCCATAAATATAAATCGTTGTGAAATTGCTAAATAACATCATTGTTTAAAATTCCATAGAAAACTATGCTATTCCTCTGAATTTTTAAAATCACTATTTGATTTATGCATACAAGACATCATTTGCTTAAAAATCCTTTCTTACGTGGGCATTCTCTTTGATTTATTCTCTTTCACTCTGCCAGCACACAACCTGACATACGTATAAAGGATTTGCAAGAAAAATCACTTAATGCATCGCATTTCCTTTGTTGTGACTGTCTTTTCATGAACTGTTATAGTTGTCACTTATTCTCAGAATTGTTTGTCTAGTTTTTGTTCAGGCGTATAAATACTCACTTTGGACATGGTTTATAGACAATGTAGGGAAAACAAATACATATGCTGCAATAGTCAACTTAGATTTATTCTTACTTAAGGAAAAAAACACTTAAAGGTTTAATGTGTGCTTGATAAGCTATAAGTCAGCCAGAAAGATGCAAGCAGTTTACATTTACTCTCCTGGGTAGACTTGACATTTATAGTTTCAACCTTTCTCAGTTCTTCTTCAGCAGGTTATCTCTTTCCCAGAAGAACTGATCTCAAAGCACAATTTCTAAGAATGCTATTACCAGAGGAGTAGGCACTTTTCGCCAACTGTGTATTGTGGAGGAGTAGAACATGAACATGAGGGACTCAAGAATTTGAGTGTTTGTTAAAGTACCTTGAGTGGGCTTGGCTGAGGCTGCTCATAGTGCCAGCCCTTTACAAATTTGTGAAGTAGTTTGCACTTGGTACCGCCCCCAATCTCTTGTCAACAACCTCCACTCCTAGAACATTACCTTTCCTTTTCCAGAAGAAAACAATTAATATTGCTGGGCAGAGGACAATACTCTAAAGGAGCCTGGGCCTTGGGTCTGCTCTTTGGAGATTGCCTTGAAAAACTGGTGTTAAAACAAGGGGTCACATTTCATCACTTTTCACCAAAGATATAGTGTGGTGTAGTATGGAGACACAGGGCTCAACTTTTGGTTCATACTCTGAGGCTTTGGAAAAGTCGCTTCATTTTTCTGATCCTCTATTTCCTAATCTATAACATGAAGATATAAACACCCAATAGGGTTATTGTGGGGGACAAATGACATCACCTACATGAGGTGTCTAACATTATGTCAAGCACACAGAAGAGATTCTTCAAAGGTTTGCTAAATTTGAATTATAAAATATCTAGAATCTTAATCCACAGAGAAGAGATACATTTAAAATGATAGACAGGCTAATATATTATAGTGGAAAACAATAAGCTTTAGTTTCAGAAGAGCTGAGTACCTGTCTCTGCCATCAGCTAGCTGTATAACCTTGGGTAAGTTACTTAACCTCCCTCACCCGTCATTTCCTGAGCTGGAAAAAGAAAAATGTTGTCCATCACATAGGGTTACTAGACAGATTAAATAAGATAACACAAGTGAATTCCTGAAAAAAATGGAAGGATTTTTGAAAGAGTCAGTGATAATGGTTTGTGTTGCATCATTTTTAAGAAACAACTCTTCTATACCCTTTCAATCCTTGATGGATTAGATATTTTTTTTCTAATAAAAAGCAATGTTATCTTTACAGACCAAAAGGAAGTCTATTAACTATAACTGAAGTCTGTGACTAGCTACTATTCTTCACTAGTAAAATATATAGATCAAATCCTTTACACAAGGCTGGTGTTTCTCTTAGCTACAAGATTATACAGCAACACTAATTAAGGCCCCTTTCCTCTTATAGCATGTTACTAGGTTGTTTCCTTCATGATTACTAATTTCGTGTGACTTCACGGGCTGATTACATATTTATGTATTATTTATTATGCAAATCTAGCATTATACATTATTTAAAACCATATTAATAGTATGTATTATTTATGATGGAATTGTATTAATATATATTATTTCAAGTATCTTTGGCTAGGGCTTTTTTTTCTGTGGATTTTGGTCATTAGAAGTTAGTATTCCACTCAAGAACCAATATAGCTCTTTTTCTGGGGACATTACCCTTAAGTTCCCTATCACTGCAACTTCTGCATAGCTATTGTCTGTTAAATGACTCTAACATTAAAAGGCAAAGCCTACAGGGCTCTGACTGCCTGGGATTATGGCTATGCAATGTCATGCCTTTAAAAAATTGTGAAGCAGTTTGTATGCCATTGAGATTCTACCTCCTCTGATGTCAACCTTCCTTCTCAGAACATCATCTTTCTGACTGTGGAAGAAAGCAGTTGGATAAATCTGAGAAACTGAGCATGGTAAAATACATCAAGTAGGATGCATTTGGCTGCAAGCCATAGAAAACCTGAAAAATAGTCGCTTCCATATTGAGAATGTATGTTAACTCACCTAACAGAAAGTTTAAATGTAGGTGAGCCCAGGGATAGTTCTGTGGTTTAATGGCAGGGTGGGGCGTGGGGGGCGGGGGGTGGTTAAACCTCTCTCTGATTCTCCTCTCCTTACTTTCTGTGTTTGACAATATTACTCTAGTTGTTGCCACATGGTTGTAAGTTGTTGACACATCCAACCATCAAATCCTCTCAAAAAAATCCTCAAATGAAAGAATAAAAGGGGGTAAGAGAAAGCTTTGTTTTATCTTCAGCTCTAAGTTTTATCTGGGAGAAAATCTTTTCCAGAAATTCCCTAGTAGACTGGGTCACATGCCTACACCTTGACCAATCAACAGCAAGGAGTAATAAAACTGCCTCTTTTTTTTCTCATGGCATGGAAAAAACTATTGGATTCCCTGAGGATCAGAACCTTCAAATTAAAACAAAATTGGTTCTGTTAGAAAGAAAAGAGGGATAATAGTTATTAGATGGGTAACCACAAATATCTGTCATGAGGTGCTAGGAATTTAGTTGGTCATTCCTTACAATAAAATTTATATTTAAAAGATTGAGATTGTGAAAGAACCTAGATGATTTTAAATTTGTTGCCAAGATGGAATAACAGAGACATGATTTGCTTTCTTATCTGAAAAAGGCTGAGAACCCAGAAAGATATGTGACCCAATGATTTTCGTGACAATTGACACCAGAGAATGAAGGATGGTGATTACAAAGAGACAACAAACAAATAAGGTGAGACCTAGAAGAATGGTAGAGAAAAGATCAACCATGTTGAATAGATGCATGGAAGATATTAAGAAGACACAAATAGAACTTCTAAAATATCTGAGATAAAAAATATGCTGGATGAGATTAATGGCACATTGGAGTCTCTGGATGAGTGAGGGAGATATGGAAAAAGTATTTGAGTAAATAATAACCAAAATTTTTCCAAATTTAATGAACACTATAAATTCACAGACACAAGAAGCTCAACAAACTCCAATAATAAAAAGAAAGAAAAAAAGAAAACAACTCCAAGGCACATCATAATAAAATTTCTTAAAGCTGGTGGCAAAGATAAAAATTTTAAAGCAGATAGAGAAAAAAGATAAATACAGAGGAACAAGTATAGGTATGACAGCAGATTTCTCCCTAGAAACAATGTGAGCAAGAAGACAATGGAGCAATATTTAAAATGCCTTGAAAGGAAAAATTAAAAAACAAAAAAAAAACCACCTAACTTTAAACCTGAAATTCATAACCCAGAAAAAAAATTTCAAAAATTAAGACAAAAGAAAAGATTTTTCAGATATACAAAAGTTGAAATAATCAATTGCCAGCAGACATGCCTTATAAGAAATGTAAAGACAGTTCTTAAGGCAGAAGTAAAATGATATTAGAAGACAATTTGGAATTGAAAGACTTGAGAATGGTGATTACTTGGGTAAATATAGATATTTTCTTATCTAAATTTCTTAGAATCATAATTGATTGCTTAAACAAAAATAATAACAGTGTAGTGTGCACTTTATGGCATATATAGAAGATAAACATATAACAACAATAGTACAGTGGCCAGAAAGGCAGAAAGGAAGCATACTGCTGAAAGACTTTTATACTATACATGGAGTAATATGCAGTCACTTGAAGGTAGAATGTGATAATTTCAGGATAAATAATATAATTCTCTGATACCATGCCATGAAGAAACCAACTAGCTACTTGGTCACAGTTGATTAAATTGAACTTCCTTCCAACTTGGAAGGGGCAACTGTTTATCTTGATTGAAACTGAAGCACGTTATGAGTATGAGTTTGCTTTATAGAGTGTTCGATTCACCAACACAGGATTGTACATTACATCACATTTGACCATGGGACCCACTTTCCTACAAAGGAGATGCAGTGGTATCCACATGACCATAGGATGCACTTTTTAAAAATGATACATGATTGTTGTACATATTTTGGGGATACATGTAATAATTTAATACATTCATTAATTTGTAGAGATAAAATCAGTGAAATTGGGATATCCGTTACCATAATATTTGTCATTTCTTTATGCAAGAAACATTTAAGTTATTCTCTTTTAGCTATTTTGAAATATACAATAGATTATTTGAACTATAGTCAACCTATAAATGTTTCAAACACTAGGTTTTAGTTCTTCTACCGAACTGTATACTTATACTCATTAATAAGCCTGTCTTTATACCCATCTTCCCACTACCTTTTACAGCCCCTGGTAACCACCAATCTACTCTTTATTATGAGATCCACTTTCTCAGTTTCAACTTATAAGTGAGAATACGTAATATTTGTCTTTCTGTGCTTGGTTTATTTTGCTTAACATAAAGACCTCAAGTTTCATCCGTGTTGCTGCAGATGACAGAGTTTTATCCTTTTTTGTATAAATGTGTAATATTCCATTATGCATATGATCACATTTTCTTTATTCATTCATGCATTAATGGGCACTTAGGTCGATTCCATATTTTAGCTTAGCTATTGTGAACAGTGCTGCAGTGAATGTGGGAGTGCAGACAGCTGTTTGATAGACTGATTTCTTTTCCTTCGGTTTTGTGCCCAACAATGGAATTGCTGGCTTACACAGTAGTTCATTTTTAGTTTTCTGGGGAATCTCCATTCTGTTTTACATAGTGGCTATGTCAATTTACATTTCCACCAACAGTGCAGGAGGGTTCCCCTTTCTCTATTTTCTGTCTTTTTAAAATAAAGGCCATTTTAACTGAGGTGAGATGCTATCTTATTGTGGTTTTGATTTGCTTTTCTCTGATTATTAGCAATGTTGGGCATTTTTTCATGTACCTCTTGGCCATTTGTATGTCTTCTTTTGACAAATGTCTATACAGGCGTTTTGCCAATTTTTAATTGATTTATTTTCTTTTTTTTCTATCCAGTTGCTTGAGATCCTTATATAGTCTGGTTATTAATCCCTTGTCAGATGGATCATTTGCAAATATTTTCTCTCACTCTATGAGCAGTATTTTCATTCTGATTATTTCCTTTGCTGTGCAGAAGCTTTTTAGCTTGATGTTATCTAATTTTTCTATTTTTGCCTTGGTTGCCTGTGCTTTTGAGATCTTACACAAAAATTATTTGTCCAAACCAGTGTCTTAGAGCATCTCCCCAGTATTTTCTTCTAGCAGTTTCATGGTTTCAGGTCTTACATTCAATTTTTTAATCCAATTTGATTTGATTTTTGTATGTGGTGAGAGAGAGGGACCTCGTTTTATTTTTCCTGGTCATTCAGCTTCACCAGCACCATTTATTGAGGAGACTTTCCTATCCCCATTGTGTTTTATTGGTGCTTTGTCAAAAATGAGTTGGCTGTAAATGCATGAATTTATACTTGGGTTCTCAATTATTTTCTATTAGTCTATATGTCTGTTTTTGTGCCAGTACCATGCCGATTCGGTTACTATATTTTTGTATTATATTTTGAAGTCAAGTTATGTGATGCCTCGAGATTTGTTCTTTTTGCTCAATATTTCCTTGGCTATTTGGAGCCTTTTGTGGTTTCATGTAAGTTTTAGGATTATTTTTCTATTTCTTTGAAGAATGTCATTGGTATTTTGATAGGGAATGTATTAAATATATAAACGACTTTAAGTACTTTAATTGCATTAAATATATAAATTACTGTGGTAGTTTGCTGAGAATGATGGTGTCCGGCTTAATTCATGTCTCTGCAAAGCACATTAACTCATTTTTCTATTTCTTCTAGATTTTCCCACTTGTTGGCATATAGGTGTTCATAATAGTCTATTTATTAAATTTCTGATTATAGTTATTTGGGTTTTCTGTTTGTCTTAATCTAGCTAAAGTTTTCTTGATTTTGTTTATCTTTTCATAAAACCAAATTTTTGCTTCATTGATTTTTAATATCAATTTCATCTATTTATGCTCTAATCTTTATTATTTCTTTCCTTCTACTAGTTTTGGGTTTGGTTTGTTATTGCTTTTCATGTTCCTTGAGGTGCATCATTAGGTTATTTGAGGTTTTCCTGTTTTTGTTTTGTTTTGTTTTGTTTTTTGCTATAAACTTCCCTCTTAGTACTGCTTTTACTGTATCCCATAGATTTTGGTATGTTGTATTACCATTTTCATTTGTTTAAAGAAATTAAAAAAAATTCTTTCTTAAATTCTTCATTGACCCATTGGACGTTCAGAAACATGTTGTCTAATTTCCATGTGTTATATATTTTCCAAGGTTGCCCTTGCTATTGATTTCTACTTTTATTACATTAAAATCAGAAAAGATACTTTATATAATTTTTATTCTTTTAATTTATTGAGACTTGTTTTGTGACTTAAGATATCATCTGTTCTAGAATGTTCCATGCACTCATAAAAAGAATGTGCATCCTGTAGTCATTGGATGAAATGTTGTGTAATATCAGTTAGGCATGCTTGATCTAATGTATAGTTTAATTCTGATGTTTCTTTGTTGAATTTCTGTCTGTTCTGTCCATTACTAAGAGTAGGGTATCAAAGCCCCCTACTATTATTGTATTGCACTCTATCTCTCCCTTTAGATCTATTAATGTTTGCTTTATATTGCTGGGAGCTCCAGTGTTGGGTGCATAGATGTTTATCATTGTTATGTCCTTTTGCTGCACTGACCCATTTATTATTATATAGTGATCCACATTGTATTTTTTTACAGTCTTTTATTGGCAGACTATTTTATCTAATAGAGTAAGTATAGCTACTCCTGCTAATTTTTTGGTTTCAGTTGCATCTTTTCCTACCCCTTTACTTTCAGTCTGTGTCTTTATAGGTAAAGTGGATTTCTTGTAGGCAGCATATAGTTGGGTTTGGGTTTTTTTTTTTTTTTGGTCCACTCAGCTACTCTATGCCTTTTAATTGGAGAATTGAGTCCATTTACATTCAGTATTATTATTGATAAGTAATGACTTGCTACTGCCATTTTGTTGCTTGTTTTCTGATTGTTTTGTAACTTCTCTCTTTTTTCCTTTCTTACTGTCTTCCTTTGTGATTTATTGATTTTCTTTGGTAGTATGTTTTAATTCATTTCTTTTTGTTTTTAGTGAATCTATTATACATTTTTGTACTGTAGTTAGCATGAAGCTTGCAAAAACATTTTATAGCTATACCAAGGTATTTTGAAGAGGTGAAAACTTATGTTAGATTACAAAGAACAGAAACTAAGAAAAATGAAAAAAAAAAGTTCATACTTTAACTCCATTCTTCTTACATTTTGACTTTATGTTGTCTCAATATATATATATTTTTATTGCCTATCTCTTAACATGTTGTTGTGACTATCATTTTCTTTGATAAATTTCTTTTTTTTTTATTTTTTATTTTTTATTGCATTTTAGGTTTTGGGGTACATGTGAAGAACATACAATATTGTTGCATAGGTACACACGTGGCAGTGTAATTTGTTGCCTTCCTCCCCTTCACCTATATCTGGCATTTCTCCCCATGCTATCTCCCCGCAGCTCCCCACCCCCCACTGTCCCTCCC
>PVKP010056297.1:0-10651 GCA_004027715.1 Plecturocebus donacophilus
TGTTGAACAATGAGAACACATGGACACAGGGAGGGGAGCATCACACACTGGGGTCTGTTGGGGGGAAATAGGGGAGGGACAGTGGGGGGTGGGGAGTTGGAGAGAGATAGCATGGGGAGAAATGCCAGATATAGGTGAAGGGGAGGAAGGCAACAAATCACACTGCCACATGTGTACCTATGCAACAATATGGCATGTTCTTCACATGTACCCCAAAATCTAAAATGCAATAAAAAATAAAATAAAATAATCAAATTAAGGAAATCTTAAAAACTAGAGTTAAGTCATTGAAATAACTGAACAACAGAGAAAACAACTAGTGAGCATAGTACCCAGCAGGCAGTCTTTCGACTCACAATCCTCTTCTTCTGTCCCATCTCTGACAATCTTCAGTGTCCATCATTCCCATCTTCATGTCTGTGTGTGCTGAATGTTTAGCTCCCACTTATAAGTGAGAACATGCAGTATTTGACTTTCTGTGTTAGTTCACTTAGGATTATGTCCGTCAGCTCTATCCATGTTGCTGCAAATGACATGATTTCATATGACTACATAGTACTTCACAGTGTACATTGGGCACTATGTTCACTACCTGAGTCCAGTATTCCCATGCATCAGCTCTATGCATATACTTTCTGCATCTAATATAAAAGCAGTTGACATCTTTTAAAAATTAAAGAACAAATAATAACTCAAGCTTTCACCTTAGCAAATGACAAAAATAAGAGCACACAAAATTGAAGGCAGGTAGAAGGAAAAAAGAAAGACTAAATGCTTCCTTGAAAAAGTCAGTAAAATTAATAATCTTCTAGCTAGACTGGCCTGATGGGGAAAGAGGAAGATAACATAAATTACCAATTTTAGAAGAGGAAGATGACATCACTATATGTTTTAAAGAGGTACTAAATATTTTGACAAGTTACTGCCAATGAATCCAATGACTTAGATACAAGAGAGAAATTCCTGGAAAGATACAAGCTGTCGAAACTCACTCAAGAAGAAATAGATCATTTAAAAATTCCTATATTTTTTAAAGAAATTCAATTTGTAGATTTTTTTTAACATTCACACAGATATACACACACACACACACACACACACACACACAAACCCAAACACTGATGATTTCATAAATTCTATCAAATCTTCAAGGATAAAATCATGACAATTTTGCACAAACACTTCCAGAAAATTGAAGGAAAGGAAATACTTCCTAGCGCACTCTATGAGGTCAGCAATACTCTGACACCAATACCAGATAGAGACAGTATAAGAAAAACAAAAGTTGCACACCAATATCCTTAATAAATTTATATATAAAACTTATTAACAAAAATTTGAGTAAAGCAAATACAGTAATGCACAAACAGAAAAATGTGTTATGACCAAGGAGGCTTTTCACAGGAATGCAAGATCTGTTCATATTTAATATCAATTAATTTGATTCACTATAATAACAGAACTATAAAAATTATCTCAACAGATGCAGAAAGAGCATTTGATGGGAATCAGCATTCATCCCTGATGAAAGTAGGATAAAAATGTTTTCAACAGGACAATGAAGTGTATTAAAAACCTACAGGTAATATCATACTTAATGCTGAAAGACTGAAAACTTTGTCTAAAATTAGAAACAAGGTAAAGATGTCCATTCTCACCACTGTTTTTTAAAATAGTTCTGAAATTTACAGCCAGTACAATAAGACAGGAAAAGGAAATTAGAGGCGCCGAAATTAAAAAGGAACAATTAAAATTATGTCCCTCTGCAGACCTCATCTATTCAACATTATTCAGGAGACTCTAGTTAATGCAATAGGTCAAGAAAGAAATTAAATACATCTTGGTTACAAAATAAGTAAAAATGTCTTATTTACAAGTGACATTATGATTTATGTAGAAAATTCTGTGGAGTCTATACAAAAGTTTCTAGGATTAATAAAAGAGATAAAAAATATTGCAGCATAAAAAACAATTACTTTACAAAAATCAATTATATTTCTATAGACCAGCAGCAAATATTTAGAAATTGAAACAAAATATAGTATCACTTATAATTACATCAAAAATATGTATAAATCTGGAAAAATACATGTAATCTCTGTGCACTGAAAACCACAAAACTTGGTTGAGAAAATGTAAAAATTTAAATATGGAGACACATATAGTGCCTTGAAATGGAATATTATTTATTTTTTATTTATTTTTTATTTTTTGAGACAGGATCTCACTCTGTCACCCAGCCTGGAGTGCAGTGGCACAGTAACTGCTCACTGAAGTATCAACCTCCTGGGCTCAAGCAATTCTCCCACCTCAGCCCCCTAAGTAGCTGGAACTACAGGTGGGCAGCACCACACCCAGTTAAACTTTTGTATTTTTTCATAGAGATAGGAATTTGTCATGTTTTTCAAGCTGGTCTCAAACTCCTGAGTTCAAGTGATCCATTTGCCTCATCATTCTTTTTACGATTTAAATTAGTGTTAAACAAATCTGTAGATTTACTGTGCTCCAAACCAAAATCTCAGTAAACTATTTAAAAGTATAAACTGAATCCTGAGACTTTGCTGAAGTTGCTTGTCATCTTAAGGAGATTTTGGGCTGAGACAATGGGGTCTTCTAAATATACAATCATGATGTCTGCAAATAGAGACAATTTGACTTCCTCTTTTCCTAACTGAATACCCTTTATTTCTTTTTCTTGCCTGATTTTGCTGTGGCCAGAAGTTCCAATACTATGTTGAATAGGAGTGGTGAGAGTGGGCATCCTTGTCTAGTCCCAGTTTTCAAAGGGAATGCTTCCAGCTTTTCCCCATTCAATATGATATTGGCTGTGGGTTTGTCATAAATAGCTTTTATTATTTTGAGATATGTTCCACCAATATCTAGTTTATTGAGAGTTTTTAGCATAAAGGTCTGTTGAATTTTATCAAAGGCCTTCTCTGCATCTATTGAGATAATCGTGTCATTTTTGTCTTTGGTTCTGTTTATGTGATGGATTACATTTCTAGATTTGTGTATATTGAACCAGCCTTGCATCCCCGGGATGAAGCCTACTTGATCGCGATGGATAAGTTTTTTGATGTGCTGTTTGGATTCAGTTTGCCAGTATTTTATTGAAGATCTTTGCATCAATGTTCATCATGGATATTGGCCTGAAATTTTCTTTTTTAGTTGTGTCTCTGCCAGGTTTTGGTATCAGGATGATGTTGGTCTCATAAAATGAGTTAGGGAGGATTGCTTCTTTTTGTATTGTTCGGAAGAGTTTCAGAAGGAATGGTACTGAGGGAATGTGTTCTCTTTCCAGGTCCACAAGGGGGCATAGTTTTATGACAAGAACTTCCCAGCACCCATGCCCACCTCCCATCTCTCTCCATCCGGGAAATTTAACTGCAAAAGTCAATCATCCCAGCAGAAGTTCTAAAAAACTTCTTTCATTGGCCAGGTGTCTTAGAGAAGGTGCAGGTTCCTCCCAGGTTAAAAGTCCCCTTCTTCCACACTCCTTTGGACTCCATGTTTAAATCCCCTTCCACACACTCTCTCTATTATGGAAGCTCTCTCTCTTCCTCTCCGTTTTCTCTTTATCTAAATAAATCACTTTCTGCAAACTCTGTTTGGAGTCCAGTATTTACTTTACAAGCACACTGCACTGTAGTCTCCTCTCCCATTCTTAATAGAATAATAAACCAAGAACCTGAAAAAAAAAGTCCTCTCAGGGGAGCTAAGGGCACCCCTGAACACCTAAAGCCCTCAGTCCCAACATTTTGGCGAGCCAGCCAGGAGAGGGGTACAGCCAGAAGAAAGTTATAGCAGAAGAAAACAAAATCAAATTGTGAGTAAAACCAGCCCCATTCTGTCCTGCCTCTTTAAAAACACTGGAGCAGCATGGGCCAGGCGAAATTAAAAGCGCAGTTTTTTCCTCCAAGTTCTCTCTCTGCTTTCCCTCTCTCTCTTTTTCTCTGTCTCTCTCTCTCTCTCTCTCTCTCTCCTTCTCTATCCTTTGGCTATTATCTCTGGGACAAAGACCTGCAGAAGTCTGTGGAGCAGAAAGGACGAGCACTCCCCCTGGCCCTTTCACTTCTTGGTGGCCGGGAACTGGACACTGGGGCCACCCGCAGCCCAGCCCCACAGCAAGCTGCAATTGGGTGGGAAAAAACAGAGGGAAAGGGGCAGGTTATAGCCCAAGCTTGTGTAAAACCAAAGCCTGCATGGGACCAGGGAGTGCGGTGGGCTGGCACATGGTTCTGGCAAGCCTCTCCAGCATTCCCTAGTTGCAGGCAAAAGTGTAAAAAAGGTTCCCCTGGGGCGTTCACCTGCCAGCCGCAGGTCCCTGTGTGGGCAGTGGCTTGGGAAGTGGCCCAAGTGCACACGTGGTTCTGTTGGTGTCAACATGGCTACCAAAAGCTGCGGGGCCAGGGCATAGTTTCCAAAACACACAGCAGCTACAAACGTGGCTTTTAAACTAACAGCAGCAAGCAGCTTTTCTTCTCTGGGCCCACCAGCTAAAAAAGGAAGGGCGGCTGCGGGTCGTCAGCTCGGCCTGGCTTTCGGCAGTCCACACCACCTCAGGGTGCAGCCTTCTCATTCAAAATACGGCTTTAAAAAGCTTTCTGCCTTGCCTTAACACGAGTGGCCTGTTAGCACAGTTGGTTAAGGTGTAAATCCTGCAACTGCAAAGTTGCTGTTCAAATCCCAGGTGAAGCCAGTCTTAAATTGGGAAAACCTTTTGGGAAATTCAAAAGCTAAAGACTGTGGGGACTTTGTGTTTTGTGTATAATTTGTCTTAACTTAAAATTGGCTCTCTCTCTCTCTCTATGGCAAAATTTTTCCATCTGGAAAATCATAGTTAAACTGGTTCCAGGGCCATATAGTCAATAGCAGGTCTCACAACCTTAAGAGCATTTTCCTACAAAGGAAAGTGGATTGGGGAGAGGAGGCCCAGGTTCTAAGGGCATTGTTCTGGCCTCAGCCATGCGCAGCCTGCCTTCTTTAAATTGTGTGCTCTAATGGCCCCTCCCTAGAAGTTTACTCTTCTAGGAAAATTTTATAAATTGGCTTGTGTAAATTAAACTTTTGCTGGGGAATATTGGTACCCATCTCCTAAGTTTCACTGGCCTAGTTCAGGGGCATGCTGGTATAAACCACTCAACCCAGTAGCCCTTCATGCCTCTATAGTGGTCACTGAAGGTCATGCAAACAGTAAGTGAGTGGTCCGGTAATGCTGATAGAGCATAATTCAAATCCAGTAGACGAAAGGCACCCCTCCCCAAAATAATCACGTATCTTGGGCACCAAAATTTCAAAATACTAACTGAAGAACGCTCCAAGTACCTTTACCTGGGAAATGCCTCAGGTCAAGCGGCTGTAATTATTAACCAGGAATGCTGGAATTTCTCGTGTTCAATTTCAAATGGGTGCCAATCTTCCCAAGATCAAGTCCCCATTAAAGTGTATACTAGAAAATTGGGACCAATTTAACACACAACCTTTTAAAAAAAGGCAGCTCATCCTCCTCTGCCAAACAGCATAGTCAAATTACCCTCTGCCAAGTAAAAAAACCTGGCCTCCAAAAAACCATAAGGTCACAAATAATCCTGCCGCTAAAACCCCAAATGTCCTTGGCTCTTAAGCTCTATCGTAAATCTCTAAATCAACCTGCACCTCTAAAAGGCCCCCCTCTGGAGAAAACCTCAACTGCAGGACCCCTTCTATGCCCCATTTCAGCAAAAAGTAGTTAAAAAGCAATCAACATCTGTGTTCCAACAGAAGTTAAACTTTCCTGTTCAAAGGGGGAAATAAGGGAATGTGTTCTCTTTTCAGGTTCACAAAGGGGTGTAGTTTTAAGGGCAAGAACTTCCCAGAGCCCATGCCCCCCTCCCATCTTTCTCCATCTAGGAGATTTAACTGTCTTTGTTTACATTTTTGCAGGCACGGGAAAGGATCAAAAGTTAATCAACCCAGTGGAAGTTCTAAAAAACTTAAAAGTCCCCTTCTTCCACACCCCTTTAAACTCCACATTTAAATCCCCTTCCACACACTCTCTCTCTCATGTAAGCTCTCTCTCTTCCTCTCCTTTTTCTCTTTATCTAAATAAATCACTTTCTGCAAACTCTGTTTGGGGTTCAGTATTTACAAGTGCACTGTGCTGTAGTCTCCTCTCTCATTCTTAAAAAAGTATAAACCAAAAACCTAAAAAAAGTCCTCTCAGGGAGCTAAGGGCTCCTCTAAATCCCTATATCCCTAAACCCCAAAAGTACCAGCTCCTCTTTGTATGACTGTGAACCCATCTTTGAATTCGACTGTGAACCCATCTGGTCTTGGACTTCTTTTTGTTGGTAGGTTATTAATTGCTGCCTCAACTTCAGACCTTGTTATTGGTCTATTCAGGGATTCAACTTCTTCCTGGTTTAGTCTTGGGTGGGTGTAAGTGTCCAGTAATTTATCCATTTCTTCTAGATTTACTGGTTCATGTACATAGAGGTATTTGTAGTAATCTCTGATGGTAGTTTGTATTTCTGTGGAATTGGCAGTGATATCCCCTTTATCATTTTTTATTTCATCTATTCAATTCTTATTTATTTTCTTTTTTATTAGTCTGGCTAGAAGCCTATTTTTCTTTTTTCAATCTTTTCAAAAAACCAGCTCCTGGATTCACTGATTTTTTGAAGTGTTTTTGTGTGTGTGAGTCTCTATTTCAGCACTGTTTGCAATAGCAAAGACTTGGAACCAACCCCAATGTCCATCAAGGATAGACTAGATAAAGAAAATGTGGCACATATACACCATGGAATACTATGCAGCCATAAAACAGGATGAGTTCATGTCCTTTGCAGGGATATGGATGAATCTGGAAACCATCATTCTTAGCAAACTGACACAAGAACAGAAAATCAAACACTGCATGTTCTCACTCATAAGTGGGTGTTGAACAATGAGAACACATGGACACAGGGAGGGGAACATCACACAGTGGGGCCTGTTGGTGGGTGAGAGGGCTAGGGGTGGGATAGCAGGGAGTAGGGGGATTGGGGAGGGATAACATTAGAATAAATACCTAATGTAGATGACAGGGGGATGGATGCAGCAAACCACCATTCCATGTATATACCTATGTAACAATCATGCACAATCTGCGCATGTATCCCAGAACTTAGCATATAATTTCAAAAAGAGTAGAAATTCAACACTTGTTGCTAAAATGTATATGAAAATGCAAAGGACATGGAATAGCACCTCCCAAAAAAACTGTAAGAAAGAGTTATACATGTAGACCAACAAAATATGGTGAGCCTATAATATATACATATATATATATATGATTTATTAGATACAACAAAAAAGCACAATCCAAAATAGAAAAACATGATAAATTGGATTTCACCAAAAGTAAGAATGTCTGCTATTCAGAGGACACTAGTAACATAATAACAGGAAAAATTACATGACTAGGAGGAAAAAAATTCAAATCACATGAAGAATCTCCTATATAATACTGAATTGACAAGGTCTGCAGGTAGACATCTGATAAAGAACATGTAACCAAAATATGCAAACTCTAATACAGTGAAAAGGAAAGATTTCTTTAAATCTTTAAAATAAAAGACATACAAACAAGATTTCACTACATACCTATTGGAAAGCCTATGATTAAAAAGCTGACCATAACTATTGTTATCAAGGATGTGGAGCAACTGGAACTCTCATTCACTTCTGAATGTAAAATGTGCAAACACTTTGTAAAACAGTTTGGCAGTTTCATTAAAAAGTTAAATACTTATCTACCATTCTACTTCAAGGTATGATAACCTCCCAAGAAAAATTAAAGCATATGTTCATAGAAATACTTGTATGTTAATGTCAATAGCACCTTTGTGGTAGTCAACAACTGGAAACAATACAAATATCCATCCACAGAATAAAAGAATTGTTGTAAGTCTGCATGATGGAATCCTACTCAACAATAAAAATGGGAGAAAAAAACTACTAATATACTACATGATGACACCGATTCATCTCAAGATAATTATGGTAAGTAAAAGAGTCCATAAAAAAACAACACATAACATACAATTTCATTTATATTAAATCCTAGAAAATGCAGTAATTTACAGTAACAGAAAGCAGATTACTTGCCTGGAGATAGGGAGTTGGAGAGGCAGAGGATGAAATGATTAACAGGTAGAAGGTAACCTTTAGGTTTAATGGATATGTTCATTATCCTGATTGCAAAATGGTTTCTGGATGGTTTCATAGATACATACATATATGCAACTTACCTTTTATGTTTTTTGTATACTTTTGTATATGTATACTTTTTATACGTGCAGTTTATTGTAAATCAAATATACTTCAATAAAGCTGTTAAAAGGTTTGAAAATACAGTAGCACTCATTCTGATGTAAATGTAAATAAAAGAGGCAATTTAAGTTAAATGATGATATAACTCTATCTGCTGGGACAAGTCAGTCTGCACCTACTTTAGTCAAAGTAGCTAATAAGTAAACTATGGCTAGAAAATACAAAGACAAACATCTGAAATTTGGATTGACTGAATCAAGCACTATTAATTCCTAGATGTTAGTGTGTTATTCCACCTCTGGAAATGGGTTTTGAATTTGTGAGCAGAGCACACACATGCATATACTCATATGCCTATATAAATTCCTAGCTTTCATGGCATAGGATACAAACCTTAACAGAAGCATAGTGGTGGCCCCAGGTCAGAAACAGGCACAGCCTGTCATTGTGGGATCTTGACAAAAATATTTACACATTTGATGATTTCCTGCCTCCTGAACCCAATTAAGCAAGAATTGCAACTGCAAAGGCATAAGATCTTTATCGAGGGTAGAACGAATAGTCAGCAGCAGCAGTTTCTAGCACTCTCCTTTCTCCATCTCCCTGGGGACCCAGAAATACCATCCTACAGCTGTGAGGAAACCTCATCTAATAGTGGCACAATGTCACCAATATTTCAAGTTCATTTTCAAGGAAGGTACAATGTCTTCTTTGAAAAAAGATAATAATGCTTAATGTCCTAAAATTAGTCAAGTGAAACACCTAGGAGATCAAAAGTAAAGAGACATTTTTCAAAACCATATATTATATAAAGAAAAAAGATAGAAACCATTCAATTTCTTGATAAGACTCTTGAAATTAACACAGGACATATGCTCAGAAAAATCAGAACAGGCTTTTGGTAAATTTTCTATAACAAATAAAATCACACAATATCAATCACTATCATGTGTGCATGAAAAGGGAAATGCCTCATACTATTGGAAGAAACTGACAACTTTCAAAGGATGAATGGGTTCTAGGCATATGTGTGTAATATTTATAATGAAAAAATGCTTGACAAATATTTGTGTTCTTTCAGAAGAGACAGTTGTTTTATTAAATGATTCTTTTTATGAGACAAAGTATAGATAGAAAAATATGTTTGGTGAGGGGGAAAATTCAAGATGGCCAATTAGGAGCAGCTCAGGATTGCAGCTCCCAGTGAAAGCGCAGAGGGTGAGTGGATGCCACATTTCCAGATGGATTTTTATTGCCCACAGACCAGGAGATTCCCAGGCGGAGGAGTCCCATGGGTTACCAGTGTGGCTGTTTTGGCCAGCATGGCTGTTTTGCCGGTGCCCCGGCGCAGCAGTTCTCCGTACAAAATACACTGGTCTGGGTGCCCTTTCAGCTGGCGAGTGGAGCTCTGGGAAGGCAGAGTCACCCATTCATCTGATTAAAAAGGGGACTAAACAGGGAGCCAGGCCAGGAGATTCTCAGGCAAAAAGCGCCACGAATCTCAGCGCCGCTGTTTCAGCCAGTGCAGTGGGTCACCACACAAGAAATCACACAGATCCCGGCACCTTTTCAACAGGCCACTGAAACACCTGAGAGAGAGCCGACCGTTCAACTGAAAAAAAAAAAGGCTCTGAGGCAGGGAGCCAGGTGATCAGGTTCAGCTGGTCCCACCCCACAAAAAAAACAGCAATTGGAAACGCTCTGGGTTGAGAGTTTCACAGCAAGCACAGCTGAACCCGAGAAGGTCCAGCTCTGTGGGAGAGGGGCATCCGCCACTACTGAGGCATTCCACCACTACAGAGGTATTCCGCCATTGCTGAGGCAGCCTGCCATTGCCGAGGCAACCCACAATTACAGAGAGAGTCCACCATTACAGAGGTGGGCCACCATTGCCGAGGCAGTTCTAACTACACCTATATAAACAGGACTGCAGGGAAGTTCAAACAGCTGCTGGGTGGAGCCCACAGCAGCTCAGCAAAGCCTCTGCAGGCAGTGACAAAGCAGCCTCCTTGCTGGGCAAGGCAGCCCTGAAAAAAAAAGACAGCAGTGCAGTGGAAACTCATAAATAAAGCCCTAACTCCCAAGGACAGAACATCTGGGGAAAAAAAGGCGTTTATGAGTTCTGCTGCAGCAGACTTAAATGTACCTACCCAGCCTCTCTGAATAAACAACAGAGCTCACAGCTCAGCACTTGAGCTCCTATAGAGGATAGACTGTCTCCTCAAGCAGCTCCCTGACCCCCGTATATCCAACAAGTCACCTCATAAAGGAGAGATCAGACTGACATTTGGCGGGTATCCTTCTGAGACAAAGATAGCAGAACAAGAAACTGGTAGCAACCCTCACTGGTCTGCAGCTG
>PVKP010056298.1:0-10648 GCA_004027715.1 Plecturocebus donacophilus
GACATGGGGACACATTTGGCTGCAGGGAGGGCTTTCAAAAGCAGGGCGTGTTGTCCCTTCTGAGCTGTCGCCCTCCCTCCAGGACGGGCGGCTGAGCAAAGCGGAGATCCTGGGGAACTGGAACATGTTTGTGGGCAGCCAGGCCACCAACTACGGCGAGGACCTGACCCGGCACCACGACGAGCTGTGAGCCCCATGCGCCCGCTATAGCCTTGCGGGGCTTGCAGTGACCTGAGCAGGGGCTGCCATGGTCCAGCCCCTCCCTGCCCAGGCCCTGCAGGAGGCAGACGCAGTCCCTGGCGTCCCCTGCCCTTGGGCTCTCATGGACCCCCTGGGTGGCCTTCTGTCCCTGTGACATCCCTCCCACCCCAGGAGTGGCTCTCACCATCCCAGAGGATAAGTGACACCTATTTCTGACTGGCCCAGTCTCCCAGCCAAGACCCAGGGACCCTGGCCCCAAGCTCTGCCCCTAAGAACCTCCACCAACCCCTCCGGTCCCAATCTGAGCCTCCACCACACAGACGGAGAAACTCCCCGGCCCCGCCCTCTCCTGCCTGGCCCTGGGGCACCTCCTCTCTGCCAGGAGCCAATAAAAGGCAGCGGGGGACCCGTGTCTGTCTGTCTGTCTGTCTCTGTGAAGGGCAGAGGGGCCCTGGAGATGGTCTGGGGGCTGAGGCCCACAGCCTCACCAGGGGACCAGGCATTTGCAGGAGGCAGGCTGGGTACTGGCAGGGTTGGAGGACATTCCTAGGTATAAAAAAGAAAACATGGCTGGGCGCGGTGGCTCACACCTGTAATCCCAGCACTCTGGGACCCCGAGGCGGGCGGACTATGAGATCAGGAGTTCGAGACTAGTCTGGTCAACATAGTGAAACCCCGTTTCTACTAAAAGTATAAAAGATTAGATTAGCCGGGTGTGGAGGCGGGCACCTGTAATCCCAGCTGCTCTCCTGCTACTGAGGCTGGAGAATCGCTTGAACCCAGGAAGCAGAGGTTGCAGTGCGCTGAGATCGTGCCACTGCGTTCCAGCCTGGGTGACAGAGTGAGACTGTGTCTCAAAACAAAACAAACAAAAAACACAAATTGGGCCCGGCGTGGTGGCTCACTCCTGTAATCCCAGCACTTTGGGAGGTTGAGGGGGGTGGATTACAAGGTCAGGAGTTCAAGACCAGCCTGGCCAAACGGTGAAACCCCGTCTCTACTAAAAATATAAAAATTAGCCGGGCGTGGTGGCACATGCCTGTAATCCCAGCTACTTCAGAGGCCGAGGCAGGAAAATCGCTTGAACCAGGAGGCAGACGTTGTAGTGAGCTGAGATGGCACCACTGTACTCCAGCCTGGGTGACGGCAAGACTGTCTCAAACAAAAAGAAAAAAGGCCTGGAGTCTGCAGCACACAAACCAGGCAGGAAGCCCTGGCCTCTCAGAGCTCCAGTTCTGTAGGGAAGAAGAGACACAGCGACCTAAAATACGGCATGGAGTGACAGATGCTGTGAAGCAGGGAGGTGGGCAGCTGCATGGCAGTATTCTGATGATTGAGTGGCCGGGAAAGGTTTTGGTGGTAAATGGAGTGAAGGAGGGAGCCATGGAGAGTTCTAGGGGGAGAGCATTCCAGGGAGAGCGAAGAGTAAGTCAAATGGCCCTGAGGCAGGAGTGGGCCTGACGTGGCAGCATCAGCCAGGAGGCTAGGGTGGTTGGAAGGGAATGAGCCGGGGAAGAGGGTTGGAACTGAGAGAAGACGGGGCAAGGGTTCAGACTGTGCAGGCCCCTGCAGGCGGGTCATGGTGGTCCCTGTTTGGTGGGACAAGACAGAGATGGACAGAGACCTGGAGATCAGGGGATGGGGACTCAAAGAGGGACAGAGCCCTAGAGAGAGGGGGGACAGAGACCCAGAGAGAAGGAGACAGAGACTCAGAGAGAGGGAGACAGATCAGAAAGACAGGAAGATAGAGACAGAGTGTTCGAGTTCACGCCTGTGATCCCAGCACTGTGGGAGGCCGATGGCTGCTTAAGTCCGGGGCCAGCCTGGGCTGACCTTTTGCAGAGACCACATCTCTATTAAAAAAATAATTCATGAATTAATTTTAAAAAAGGAAATTTAAGAACAGGCAAAACTAACCTGGGGATTAGAACTGATATTTAGTAGATTTTTTTCCCTTCTTGGGAAAAGAGATAGACATAACCCAGGGTTAGACTGTAAACCTATAGACAGTTTGGAGAGAAATGACATTTTCATAATAGTAAGTTTACCAATCTATGAACATGGTATATCTCCACATTGCATTAAGTCTTTTAATGATCTCATCAATGTTTTGTCATTTTCAGTGTAAAGGTCTTATTTGTTGTTGTTAAATTAATCCCTAAGAATCTTGGTTTTTTTTCTGCTATAGCAAGTGAAAATGCTTTTTAACTTCATATTTCAAGTTTTTGCTTCTATTATATAAAATAGGATTATTTTGATATTAATATGCTGTGAACTTGCCAAATGTACTTACTAGTTCTGGAATTTCCATGTTCTTTTTATTATTGTATTTATTGACATTTCCTGTCTTTTATGCATTATAAACATTTAGATTCTTTTTTCTTTTTTATTTTTTTATTAGAGATGGGGTTTCACCATGTTGGCCAGGATGGTCTCGATCTCCTGACCTCGTGATCCACCTGCCTCAGCCTCCCAAAGTGCTGGGATTACAGGCATGAGCCACTGTGGCCCGCCTCACTATTTTTATTTATTTATTTATTATTTTTTATTTTTTTTAAGAGATGAGGTTTCGCCATGTTGGCCAGGCTGGTCTTGAACTCCTGACCTCAGGTGATCTGCCCTCCTCGGCCTCCCAAAGTGCTGGGATTACAGTCATGAGCCACCACACCCGGCCTATTTTTATTCTTAAATTTAAATTAAAAAAATTTTTTGAGACAGGATTTCACTCTGTCACCCAGGCTAGAATGCAGTAGAAAAATCGTGGCTCACTGCAGCCTTGACCGCCTGGGCTCAGGTGATCCTCTCATGTCAGCCTCCTGAGTAGCTGTGACTACAGGCATGGGCTGTTAGACACAGCTAATTTTTTGCTTTTTTTTTTTTTGAGAGAAGGTTTTGCCATGTTGCCAAGCTAGTCTTGAACTCCAGGGCTCAAATGCCTCGGCCTCCCAAAGTGCTGGGATTACAGCCTTGAGCCATTGTGCCTGACCAATAGCTATTTTTAAAAACTTCTGATTCTAATATGGGTCCTTTCAGGTCTCTGTTGATTATATTTTCACTTGAGAATGGGTCATATTTTCGGTTTGTTTTGTTTTTTTCCTATATTGAGTAATTTAGGTTGTACATTAGATACAATGTAGGAACTCTGGAATCTGTTATGTTCCTCTGGAGAATATTGAATTTTATTCTCTCGAAGCAGTCCTTTAACTTGGCTGTACTCTAACTGAGCTCTGTCTCTCCTGTGAGACTTGTAGCTCAAATTTCAGTTCACTTCTCTTCTTTTTTGGGGGGGCGGGGGTTCAGCTGGGCTTTTTGTCGTGTACCCATGCAGTCAGATGTGGTTCAGAGTCAGCTAGATAGTTGAGTAGAGTTTATATAAACTATTCGGGGTACCCCCCTCTCCATCTTCTCTTTTCCAGGATTTATCACCTTTCTTTTGCTGTAATTCCTTAAGCTAGGAAGACCGGATTTTCCTCTGGTGTGTTTTTTGTTTGTTTGATAGAGACAGGGTTTCTCCATGTTAGTCAGGCTGGTCTTGAACTCCCGACCGCAGGTGATCCGCCCGCCTCGGCCTCCCAAAGTGCTGGGATTACAGGCATGCGCCACCGCGCCCGGCTGTTTCCTACCATTTTTTCCAGAATTTATAACTGTTGTCTGTGTGAAAGGGCTGGAATTTGAATCCAAGTGCGCCTGACTCCAAGCTTTTTAGTGTGACATACTGCCCCCCAGTGGCCGGACGTGGAGAACTGGTTTGTGTGGGAGGAAAGGCATGCTGATAAATCTGAGGGGCCGCACGTGTGAAAACATTGTTTATCGAAAACCATACCCACACATAGCAACAGACAGTACCCACATAGCCACAATTCACTTGCACGGAACAGCTTTATGGTGAAAAACGGCCCAGAACCTTGTCACACTTAGTGCCTATCTCCAGAATTTTTTTGCTTTTAAAATACTCTTGCACATTTTATTTAAAAATATTGGCCACACACTCAGGGGACAGAAAACCCTAAATACACAGGATGCTATAAGCTAAAAATGCCTTCCACCAAGTGCACCTCTTCGCAGACAGCCAGTGTTTCCTGCCAGGGAGAATCTACACAGATTTAAGCAAATATGTACAAAATATTTTTCTTTCTTATTTTTTTTTAGACAGAGTCTCTCTGTCGCCCAGGCTGGAGTGCAGTGGTGCAATCTCGGCTCACTGCAACCTCTGCTCCCTGAGTTCAAGCGATTCTCCCGCCTCAGCCTCCTGAGTAGCTGGGATTACAGGCACCCACCACCATGCCCAGCTAACTTTTGTATTTGTACCAGAGACGGGGTTTTGCCATGTTGGCCAGGCTGGTCTCGAACTCCTGATCTCAGGTGGTCACCTTGGCCTCCCAGAGTGCTGGGATTACAGGCATCAGCCACTGCGCCCAGCGGTTTTTCTTCTTTTTAAGGGGAATAAGAGCAGGTGAGTGTTTTTAATCTTTGTTTCTCTTAACAGTACTCTTTTTAAAGTCAGACTCCTCAGACTTTTACATTTTAAACATATTTATTTATTTATTTTTAAGACAGGGTCTCACTCACCTAGGCTGGAGTGCAGTGGCACAGTCTTGGCTCACTGTAGCTACTGCCTCCTCGGTTCAAGCGGTTCTCCCACCTTGGCTTCCCGAGAGGCTGGAATTACAGGGCTGTGTCACCATGCCTGACTTTAGTAGTTTTTTCATTGAGGTGATTAAGAATACATTTTGAGGACTGAGTGCGGTGGTTCCTGCCTGTAATTCTAGCATTTTGGGAGGCCAAAGCAGGAGGATTGCTTGAGGCCAGGAGTTCAAGACCAACCTGGCCAACTTAGTGAGACCCCTTCATGTCTTTAAAAAAAAAAAAAAGTGGGGGTGGCGGGATGCAGTGTCTCACGCCTGTAATCCCAGCACTTTGGGAACCTGAGGCGGGTCGATCACTTGAGGGCAGGAGTTCGAGACCAGCCTGGCCAGATGGTAACACCTCATCTCTACTAAAAATGCAAAAATTAGTCAGGCATAATGGTACATGCCTGTAGTTCCAGATACTCGGGAGGCTGAGGCATGAGAATCGCTTGGAGGCTGCAGTGAACCAAGATCTTGCCATGGCATTCCCATTCCAGCCTGGGCAACAGAGCAAGGCTCTGTCTCAAAAAAAAAGAAAAAAGGAAAAAGAAACAGCCTATCGGCCTCTAGGAGGACCCAGATATCACCCCGACTGAAAGATAACCAGTATGCTGATTGCTAACGGCCTAGTTTTGCCTGTTAATTTACAGAAGCGGATTCATGCCGTGGCACGCAGATGCATTTGGGAGACCATTCCTTCTTTTCCCTGCTGTATGGTACGCCACAGTGAACTACACACAGTTCACCCATCCTACCGCTGATAAACTTTGGGGCTTTTTCCAGCTTGGGGCCATTAATATGAAGCTTCTGTGAACATCCTGGCTCATGGTTGGCTGGTTGGTTTTTTGAGAGAGTCTTGCTCTGTCACCGAGGCTGGAGGGCAGTGGCACAGTCTAGGCTCACTGCAACCTCTGCCTTCGAAGTTCAAGCAATTCTGCCTGAGCCTCTTGCCAGGTAGCTGGGACTATAGCCATGCACGACCACACCCGGCTAATTTGTGTAGTTTTAGTAGAGACTGCACCCGCCCCCCCGCTCGTCTTTACGAGTAACTGTAGTCTTCTGGAAGTGCTGCATGTGAACCTCTCGAAGCTGGAGCCCTTGGCGAGCACACCTGCCATCAGCACCACCACGCCCAGGTCTTGCTGTAAACTTTAGACCAGTGTCTAAGGAAACTGTGCTCAACAAAGACAAGGTTTGTCTTACTTCCCGTCTCTTTCTTCTGCTATAGCTGAAGCTGTGGTTCCGCTCTGGCTTCCTCTCCAAGTACCTTAGAAGCTTCAATGGCAGAACATGGTGCAGTGACACGCCTGTCATCCCAGCACTTTGGGAGGCCAGGGCAGGTGGATCATTTGAGGTCAGGAGTTCAAGACTAGCCTAGCCAACATGGCGAAACCCTGTCTCTACTAAAGATACAAAAAAAAAAAAAAAAGCCGGGCATGGTGGTGCTGTAGTCCCAGCTACTCAAGAGGCTGAGGCAGGAGCTGAGGTCACGCCACTGTGTTCCAGCCTGGCAAGAGTGAGACTCCATCTCAAAAAAAAGGATTGGAGCACGACCTTGACCTCCGCAGCCTGCAAAGGGTCTGTGAACAGAGTGGGATTTAGGTTCCTTTGGGAAAACACCGGTGCAAAATTAGAAACCTTTCAAGTTGTTATTGGGGGCGAAGGTGATCTGTGCAACACATGAACAAGATTGGGGTTCGTAGAGGGCTGAGAGAACGCTGGAAGAACTCGGGTGGTTGAGGATTTTGGGAAAGAGGACGAGGATTTGGGGTGTTGAAGGGAAGGTCATGACATGGAACTCTGGGTATGGAGGGGTCGGGTGGGAGCTTCCAGAGGTGGACGGGCCAGTGGGCCTCTGGGGGAGGGCGGGTATGAAGGATGGGGGAAGGCCAGGACCAAGTCTGGGGGGGTCTCAGGGGCAGCTGGCTCCTGGGTCAAGGTGGCTTGTCACTCCCTCGAGCAGCTGTGACTTTGCCCAGGTTGAGCCCCGTCAGCCCCCGTGGCCTGTTCTGTGGAATGGGTATGGACATCCCTCCCACAGGGCTGCGGCGGGGACTCAAGGGGCCGGAAGATTGACAGGCCCAGGTGGCGAGGGCTCTTGAAACATCTGTAGCACCTTGGGCAGGGGCCAAAGACTTCGGGCTCAGGAATGGGGCATAAGCATTCTTGGGGACCAAGAGAATGTTCTTGAAGTACCTGGGGGAGCAAACACCAGGTTTCAGGGCTCCCCAGTGTGCAAGGATGACACAAACAGCCATCCTGCCAAATCTTTTTCTGCAGCTGGATGCGTCGGCTGTGGCTCAACCAGACAACAGTTAAGGGACACTTCCCGGCCCTTGGCCACATCCCAGTCCTTTGAATCCCACCTGGGTATTAGCTAAGAAGACTGTTGGACCTGGCGCGGTGGCTCACACCTGTAATGCCAGCACTTTGGGAGGCTGAGGCACGTGGATCACTTGAGGTCAGGAGTTGAGACCAGCCTGGCCAACAAGGGACAACCTCGTCTCTACTAAAAATACAAAAATTAGCCAGGTGTGGTGGCAGATGGCCTCAGGAGGCTGGGGCAGGAGAACTGCTTGAGCCTGGGAGGTGGAGGTTGCAGTGAGCCAAGATCACGCCACTGCACTCCAGCCTGGGTGACAGAATGAGACTCTGTCTCAAAATAGAAGTGTCATAGCTATTTGGGGGTCTGCAGTGTGCCGTGATTGCACCACTGCACTGCAGCCTACGGGGTGGAAAAGGATTGCTCTCTGAACAGGGCGCTGTGTGTACCACTGTCTCACTTTGGTTAAACCTCATGTGTACTCACAAAGACCAGGAAGAACAGAACTGGGTAGCATCGCTCAGCGAGGCAGCAGTCTTTACTGTTTCCATCTTCGCTCGTCTCTATGCTGTTTTTCACACTGCCCAGCTGCTGCTTTTGTGACTCGACGGTTATTAAATACAAAGCCGTCAGGGCAGCCCTTACATTCCCTGTGGTTGCTGGTCTCCACTCTGCCGTCTCCCCCGCTCCCCCCTGCGCGTCCTCTGCTCCTTAAATCTGCGCAGCGCGTTGCTGCCTCTGGGCCTTTGCATTTGCGGTTGCCTCTTCCTTTCACCTTCAAGCAGCCACAGGTGCAGGGCGGCGGCGCGCCTGACCGCCTTTCGTAGTCTGGGTGCAGTGCGCTTTCTCACACAACTTCATTTCCTTTGTGGGTCGAATCACATGGCCGCCCGGAAGACATGCTCCTGGGCATTTCCTGTACTTCAAACTTGGCATAACTCCGGGAGCCCTAACAAAAGGACTCAGGGATTTATTTATTTATTTTTTGAGACAGAGTCTCCCTCGTTAACCAGGCTGGAGTGCAGTGGCGTGATCTCAGCTCACTGCAACCTCTGCCTCCCGGGCTGAAGTGATTCTCCTGCCTCAACCTCCCACGTAGCTGGGATTACAGGCACCTGCCACCACGCCCAGCTAATTTTTCTATTTTTAGTAGAGACGGTTTCACCCCCTAGCCAGGCTAGTCTCGAACTCCTGACCTCAAGTGATCTACCAGCCTCGGCCTCTCAAAGTGCTGGGATTATAGGTGTGAGCCACGGAGCCCGACTAGATTTTGTTCTTGACGCGAGACCACGTTCAATATGCTTAGCCCGCTATTTCAAACTCCAGCGTGTGCTGTCGGAGCTGCCTGCGCGGCGGCTTCCTCGCCTGCCCTGTCCCCGGGGCGCCCAGGGCGCGAATGAAGGCGCCACGTTTCTGCGCAGCCAAGCTGGTTTATTTGGTCTCCCGTGCGCACTCAGGCCTGCATCACCGGCCGCGATTTCTCTGCTTGCAGCTTCACTCCGGAGCCCGCGAAGCCTGTACCGCCCTGGGGGAGGTAGAAAGAAGGGGGAGGTGGAGGCCGGCCCGGGGGTGGCTGGCGGGGAGCCCTAAGCGGGTCAAGGTGATGCGGGTTGCTGGCTAAGGAGTAGGAGCTGGGGCGGGGGCGAGGCGACTGCAGGTGGAGCCTGGGAGGGCTGGAGGCAGGGGAGGGGAGGGGAGGGGCCTTCCAAAAAGTCGGGAGGAGGCGGGGCCTTGGAGAGTTTGGGGAAGGGGAGGGGTGGGGCCCTCACCCGCTGCAGCACGATGATGTCGCGGTCGGTGAGTTTGTCTCCACTCACAGGGTCCACCATGTCCTTCCGAATTAGCTTCTCCACGCATTCAAGGGTGACCACAGCCCCACTGCGGTGAGGGCGAGGGCGGAGACTCCGATCAGAGGCCGTCCCGGAGACTTACTGGCCCCAGGGCCGGCCCACCTCACAGGTTCCTGGGTGGTCCCTTCCCTCCCCTCCCCTCCCAGGTGACTCACGAGGGCCGCAGCACAGCGCAGGGGGTGGCGTTGCTCAGGCTGTCGCGGGTCACAGCGCACACGTAGCGCTCGCTGCGTGTGATGAGCCCCACGCGGTCCACCGAGCTGTCGAGCGGCGTGAAGTGCACGGGCGTCAGGTCCGACATGCGCAGGGGCTTCCCCGACATGGGGCAGGTCACCGTGCGGGACTGCAAGGGGCAGAGAGAGGAGGGCTCAGCAGGCAGGGCTGGGGCAGTTGGAGGGCGCACGGTCCCCGTGCGGGAGGGGAGGACGCTGGGGGACCCCGGCGCTCTGGCACAGTGGGTGCGGGAGTTGCTGTGGGTGCTCACCGGCTTCTCCAGCTTGGTGGCCTTGGCTTCGGGCGTTAGCGACGGGATCCAGAAGCTGGGCAGCACTCTGTCCTTGTCCTTACTTGGGGAACCCACGCTGGGCCCGGGTTGGGCATCATCTGTGGGGGAGGAAGGGACTCAGATGCCGCCCCGCCCCCACATGCCCAGCCCGCGGCTCCCCGCCCCCCACCCCACCGCAAGCCCACTCCGAGTCACCTGGGCTGGTGGCCGAGAGGGCCTTGGCTGTGAAAGGGTTGAGGGGCCGGCTCACGATGGCCGACTCCTTCTCCAGGAAGCCCCGCACGTGATCCTGAGAGGCCGCCCGCTGCAGCTCCTTCTGCTCCTCCCGCCGGGCGCCGCGCTGCTTCTCATAGGCCTGCCGGGAGCGGGAAAGTGGGCTGAGCACCTGCTCGTAGGGCTGCGTTTGGACCGCCTGAGGCGTTGCGGGTATCTTCTTCCCATTTCACTGGTAGGTAAACTGAGGCCCAAACACGGACCCTCTGACGGAGGCGGTCAGAGGTGATAACTGGGCGGGGTGTGAACCTTACTGCGCCGTACATCCTGAGTGCCAGGGCTGAAAGCCCATCTCTGTCACTTCTGTGGCCTGAGTGAGCACTATGACCTCTCCCAGCCTCAGTTTCTTCATCTGTAAAACGGGCTAACAATGGCGACCCACGTCGGCAGCTCACTGAAGGGTTACACAAGGTGAGTGTTTAAAGCACAGCCTCACCTGGCACTCAGCTGAGTGTTCAATGAATGTCACCTGCTGGCCAATTAGGTTTATTATACAGTGCATGCCCCAGACCCGGTGTGGGACAGGGGAAGCAGACTCCAGATCTAAGGGAATGCTGAGGAGCCCCCGTCTACGGCCGGGCAGTGGGTGCGGACGTGAGGAGTGAAGCCTGTCCCGTGCTCAGCCTTGCCTGGCACACAGCAGGTGCCCCGGCGGTTCTGCAGTGCGAGGCCACCCTGAGCCACACAGCTGAGTGAGGAGGGGTGACGGTGACAGATGGTCAGGAGGGCCTCCGACATGGCCACCAGGTTGTGGGGGGGACACAGGCACAGGGGGAGCCACTTGCTCAGGACAAAAAGCCCAACAAGCAGGTGACCTGTAGTGTCTCCTGAGCGTCAGCAAACCAGGCAGAGGAGGAGGGGACAGACC
>PVKP010056299.1:0-10646 GCA_004027715.1 Plecturocebus donacophilus
AAAAAAGTAGTCTCTAAATCTGGAGGGTAAGAGGATTAGGGTGGGGTAGGTATAGGGGTTTGGGAGTGTTCTCCAGGGATTGTCTGGAAGCTGCCCCTACCTTCAAGTGAGAATAGCTTCTCTAGATACAATTACTGCTTCTTGAAAGTTTCTCTTTTACCACTGAAGCTAAAATAAATAGAATTTGTATTTTTTAGATACTATGACAATAATGATAAAAATTTGTCATAGATGTAATATTAGCTTTTCGAGGAAAATGTTCGTTACCTTAAATGTGTGTATTAGACGGGATAGAAGAGGATACGCTGTGGAAACACACGAAGCCCACAGTCTTCCTTCACATCATCACAGTTCATTCCTTTCTCAGGTCACAGCTGAATGTGAGCTGGGCCACTGCTCTCCTTCCGTGGGGATGCCCTCTGAAGCACATGGCTCCCAGTGTCAGAGGAAGAGAGAAATGAAGGAGGCTTACTACCTTTTACTTGCCTCAACCTGAAGGCGATGCACAATGCCTTTGTTCTTATTTCATGAGTCCAGGAAAACTGCAAAGAAGGCCGGGAAATGGAAAGGAGAGCATGGATATTTAGAGAGCACCAAGGATCTCTCCAGACTGTAATTGCCTAGTTACAATACATTAAAATGGGGAGGCTTGGAATTGAGGAAATATGTTTTAGTTAATAACTGAAAGCTTCTGACTCACAGATAAGTTGTAAACATTAATGTCCCTTAGAAATTTAGCAGAATTTTATTGCACTTTTAAACTTAGAAACTTTGAATGTTTCTAAGTTTAATAAAACATGCATTGTTTTATTTTCCTTCACGGACATTTGCTGCTAAGCTGGTGGCATCATTCCCAGCATGCACACATGATGCTGGACTTTTGCTCAAGGATCTATGGCTTGTGGTGAGTTATGCTCAGCGAAATCCCTGCCTTTGCGCAAGCATGATTTTATTCTGTACAGACATTCAGAGCTATGCAAAGATTGCTTCTTAGACCAGGTGTACTTTTTGTCAAGTTTGCTGCATCATCATAAGACCCCGTTAAACAGCTTAGCTTTTAAAGTGGACACAGAATGGATCTACTTCGATTGGAATTTTAGCTGACTTAAGGAGCAAATGTAGAGATTCAGCTTGAAACTGTCATAAAGTCACTCCCACAGAAATCAAGGAGCAGATCAAGCCAAAATACACTTTCTGCTGAGAAGCATTTTGAGTTGCAAATCGCTCCCTCCCTGTGTGTGACCGCTCTGTGCACCGCTCTCCGGAGGCCTGAGTCACTGCCTGGGCAACTCTCAGAGAACTCCATGTAGACACAGAGAACAGATAATACACTTTTATAAGTCAGTGAATCAATGTGAATTGTAGCTCAGGGCATGTTGGGGCTGTAGGAACCATATAAAATTATACTGGGCGTGAACCAGGCACAGAACAATAGAGAGGTCATGTGTTTTCATATTGGTGATTAATAATAAAAGTGCAGGTTTTATTTATCCTGGGGACATGCCAGCCTGTGGGCAGTATGGGGGTGTGTGAGGCCCTTTGTAGTGAAAACCAACAAGGAGTGCAAGTGTGTAGGAACGACCTTCTGCCTTTTCCAAGTAAGGCAGCTGCCGGTAAGAGAGTTGGTGTGCTGTGCATCTCTGCTTTACCTCCTCCTTTCAGGGAGATAACAAGCTTGAAAAAAAATGACTCGCTAGACTGATACTGACTAGCATGGCCTCCAACACTCATGAGCAAAAATTCTCACATTCAGAGAGTCAAAGGCAGAGGGAAGATTTGGCACAATTTATTGTGCTGGCAACACCAATGATCCTGGGGAAGCCCTGTAAGATAAACACAGGAGGCCTGTCCTCAAAACCAATGTTGGCATTGTCCTTTACAAAGTAATTTCATGCCCATTCTCTCTAAAATTCCTCCCCATGGCCCTATAAGGGACAGAGGTCAAGTGTCCTCATCCTCTACCAGATAAAGAAACACACAAAAAATTATGACATTTGGGACTGGTGCACGATCAGGCAGCTAGTGGAGGCCAGGACTCTTAGCCAGGTCTTCACACTGGAAAGGCATATCATTCTGGGTCTGTATGCTCAAGTGTTCTTGTTCCAAAGCAGGTGTCACACAATGATATGCCTTCAAGATCCAGGTAGGGAGGGCAGATGAGGGAGGTGGGCTGGAGGCTGGCCAGGAGAGCCCAGGGCAACAGGAGAGAATCTGTAATACTCTGAGGTGCCCATGCACTCAGTGCCTGCAGGTCTGTGCCCTGTGCAATGCAGGCCTGCTGTTGCCAGGTCCTCTAGCCTTCAGGGGAAACCAGAAACCCAGCATTTTGAGAGCTTTCTATTTGCAAGTGTTTGTGTTGGCAACTAACTTGATTTGTTCTTTAACTCACACACTCTTGAACTGAATTTAATTTACAGGTTGCAACCCCTGCCTTGCAGTATCTTTGGAATTTCTGTGGGCAGAGTTAGATGAAGGATAAAAGGAAGACAAAAACAGGACAGGGAACCCCAAAGGAAATTTAAAAGTTTGAGCACCTGCTTTGGAAAGGTAAGATCTGAAATAAAGTTGAAACAAAGGAAAGGATCAAGAGGGGAGTAAGCCTCTCTTGTCTGAAGGAGGAACCCAAGGGAAGACCTGTATTGCACAGTCTCTGCCCCTCAGCTCAGCTCATGGAAAGAAGATGCTAAAGATGAAGGAAGACAAATTTGAGAAGAGATTTTTAGGTATGACTATGTAAATATTCTTAAGAGTTTTGTACATTCAAGATGCCAGGCTGGGCTCAGTGGCTCACAGCTGTAATCCTGGCACTTTGGGAGGCTGAGATGGGTGAATCACTTGAGGTCAAGAGCTCGAGACCAGCCTGGCCAACATGGCGAAATCCTGTCTCTACTGAAAATACAAAAACTAGTCAGGTGTGGTGGAGGCTGCCTGTAATTCCAGCTAGTCAGGAGGCTGAGGCGGGAGAATCCTTGGACCAGGGAAATGGAGGTTGCAGTGCTGAGATTACAGTAGAGCGAGACTCCCTCAAAAAAAAAAAAAAAGAAAGAAAGAAAAGGAAAGGAAAGAAAGAAAAGAAAATGAAACAAAAGAGAAGACGGAGAGGTAGTATGATAACCATGAACATATCAAGCCTCCATTAAACACTTGCTTCACATTGAACACTGTTCTAAATCCTAGATATGGATTAAACCACTTAGTCCTCAAAAGCCTATGAAGTACTTACGAGGATTATGCCCGTATTAGAGATGAGAAAACAGAATTGTCTTTGTGCTATGGAATTTGTCCAAGGTTAAGCCACCTTGGCTGTGGCACCCATGAAAGTCTGACTCTAAACATGTGTTTTTAGCTGCTGTACTAGTCCACATTCTGACCTGAGGGACTAGAAGGTTTCCAAGAATGAAGAGATCAGACGGACTAAAAACTGATTCACACATGACCCCCTCCTCCAGGAATGTTGGAATTCCTGGAAAACCTCTAACTGAGGTAGGCTTTCCTAATCTCATCTGAATAGACAAAGTCTTTACCAGATGACCCAGATCCACAGTGATAAGGATTACATCCATGTCTATGACCCATCAATTCCACAGTGAGTGTTTGCAGAGGACTTACTAAATCATCAAGCATACATCATGGCTCTGACCCTCAAGGAAATTGGGAAGATAAGATTAACACTAAAGAGAAAAGAGCAAATAATAGAATCATCACTCGCAGGCCCATCAGGATAGAGGAAGAAGTGGCACATTGGCCAGAGGAAACTAGCCCTGATTTATACAAGAGTTTGGGGAGCAACTAACCTTTTAGGCCTCTCAAAGAAATAGCAAACTCTTGAAAATAAAACTCAGATGTGTACCTTTCTTACTAGCTTCATTAGCTCGGTGAGCAGAGTTGTGCTGGGGAGTAGAGGGACACAGGGGTATGGATCCCCCTCTCCTCTCTTCACTTCTTTGTTGATCTGTAGATGAAGCCTTTGGCTCTGGCCTCTGCCAGCCTTGGGACCTGCCAGTGCAGCTGATGATGCAACAGGTTTCAGAGAACGTGAAGCCACCATACTCCACTCTCGTCCTCAATACTGTGGGACTCCTTTCAGATGGTGTAGGTTAAACTGAAGGGCAAGAGGAATCTGAAGAAAATACTCTATTCCAAGAGAGCCACTCTTCAAGTTTCATAGTCATAAACAAAGAGGAGCATGTGCATAAATCTGGTCTGATGTTCTACATCCAAGCAGGGAGCTTGTAAAGGAACAGCCCTGAGCATGTCATCAACAACAGATGCACTATAGCAATTCTGTGATTGCTAAATAACAACTTACAATGACTTATCTAGTTTCATTGACATGACTGCTCCCTGAAATCCAATTGCACACTAGTCCTGTTGTCTTAAAATGCATTGGTCAGGAATAAACTGGAAGGGCAATGAAAGATCTTAAAGAAATAAGTTTAAAAAAAATTCTCCTACAAGTAAAGAAGAAAGCACAGAAGCTCCTGAACCTTGGCCTGGTGAATCCTGAAGACTGTGTGACCGTGGATGTGTTGGCCCATCTCTCAGAGCTTCTGATTCCTTAATGTAAACTTAGTAAGAATAATGATACACATTTCACTCTGTGGCTGGAATGGCTGGTTATGAGGCAGGTTTGTGAGAGTCCTTTGATATTTTGAAGTGCCATTAAAGGATGGAGATATTAGAAAGGCATCAGCTTGAACTCAAAGATTGCCCCTCACATTCATAATTTACATGAGCAATTTTCCCTATTGGTGACTGGAATATTCTAAGATGCTGGTTTTTATTGACTGGAGGCCTGAAACAGGAGCCACAGATCCCAGGGTTCCTGCCCAGCAAGTACTACTCTGCCTCCACGTGAGGAAACACACACACACACCAGACACACCCATAGCCATGACCAGCATGAAGGAGCTGCACTTGGAGCACGTCCTCCCCAGGAGATTGAAAGCTGGTTGGAGCAACATTGGGCACACAGAACCTTCTTCATCAATACCAAAATGCCAAAAAGTAAATGGTGATCAACTTTTTACTTATAACGATAAGAAGAGACATATGTTATCAACTTTTTACTCATAACAATAAGAAGAGACATATGTTACTTTGAGAACTTTCTAACTTCTTGATGAAGGCATTTTTAGGGCTATAAACTTACCTCTTAACACTGCTTTGGCTGCATCCCAAAGATTTTGGCAAGTTGTGTCCCTATTTTATTAATTTCAATTTTTTAAAAAGTTCTGCCTTAATTTTGATGCTCACCCAAGACATATTCAAAAGTAAGTTATTTAATTTCCATATATTTGTGTAGTTTTGAGAGATCTTCTTGGTATTTGATGGGATCCGAACTCCAAAATGCATCTTCACACAATATCCCCATGTAATAAATCTGCTTATGTGCATTCTGTATCTAAAATAAAAGTCATTTTTTTAATTTACAAAAAACAATAAACACATGAGTTTCTGGAAAATGAAGTGATTATATAGTCGACTTCAGTGAAAAATCAACACTAGCCGCTGTGTCTGAGCCGAATGAGTAGGTGTGCACATGTGTGTGTGGTGTGACTTATCAGGTTGTCAGCATGTCAATGAGCAGACATCCTTCTTCCGTCAGGGTTCAGTAAGTGGTAAAAGCTGAGAGTCATAGAGAAAAAATAATAGAAGGTGAAACCAATGCTAGCAAACAAAGGTTGACTCACTGATGAAAACTGTCTCCAAAGATAACATTCTTAGAAAAATAAATAACCCGAGCTGATAATGAAGTCATCAGGAACATTAGAGTAGCCTTTTTTGGATAGGATATAATTTTCTGAATTCTTGTTCTTTTTTCTTAAATCACAGTGACCACTGATATACAAACAATTCTGAAATGTGCTCTACCACGTACAGAAGAGGCCCAGCTGATCACCCAACCCACCTGCTCTTTCTAAATGCAAGGTTATCCTTCTGGGTGATTCTTTTCCTTTTCCATTAAAAAAAGCAACTCAATTCCCCAGCTGAGTCTTAAGCAGACATTCTGTGTTACCGCATCCATCTGGTTTGTAGCTATGATGGTTGTCCTAGATGTAAGAAATAGAAACACATTCAGTTACCATGATGAAAGGGGGTACGTTTTGAGGTCATGCATACCCTGGAACTGGGATTAGAACAGACATCTGGCAGAAGCGTCCCCATCTGTCTGTCTGTGTCTTTCTGCATGTATATATGTCTCTGCATTGTGTCTGTCTGTCCCTGTCTCTGTGTGTATGTATGTCTCTCTCTCTGTCTCTCTCTGTATGTGTATGTCTGTGTGTCTCTATCTCTGTCTCTCTGTGTGTCTCTCTCTTTCTCTGTATCTCTCTCTGAGTGTGTATATGTATCTATCTGTCTCTATCTATATGTCTCTCCTTCTGTGTGTGTGTGAGTGTGTCCATGTGTGTGGTGTAGGTGTGTATGACTTTGTGTATCTGTGTGTGTAGTGTATTTGTGTCTGTGTGTGTATCTGTGTTTGTGTATGTGTGGTCTGTATGTGTGTCTATATGTGTGCATGTGTGTGGTGTAGGTGGGTCTCTGTGTCTGTCTGTGTGCGTGGTATCTGTGTGCCTATGTGTGTCTGTGTGTGTGTGCATGTGTGTGTGGTGTATGTGTGTCTGTGTGTGTGTGTCTCCCCACTCTTTCTATGTGCTCAGCAAATGCCTCGCTGTCCAACAAGACTTTATCTTCTGCCTGCCTGGCCGGGGCACAGCGTCTCTCCAACAATAAATGAAGGTGGTTTCACTGAATTTCCCAACATCCAGTGGATTAACTAAATCGTTAATTTATAAAGATTTGTTTATCATTCTGCAGGGGATTCTTGAAATGCTTTATCCTGCTAGGGTTGTGAAGATGAAACGTTTTTCTCTTTATTTGGCTGATGTTCTAAAAGAGTAATAGTGACCCACGCAGCAAGGATCAAACCCTCTGAAAGATCAAAATAATATGATGCAGCCCAGATAATTGACCAACTGTCTGTCACTGGAGTAAGTTCCAGACTGACTTTGGTGTACTATCAGGAGCCCCATCTCTAATAATTAAGCCAGAGATAAATGCCACAAGTTACATCATCCCTGTGCTGAGAAGGCAGTGGTTTGCCTGCATTTCCCCTTTCTCAAAGCGAAGGCCCCAAGGCCATTGCTCAGCACTGGATTGGAGCCCCTCAATCGTCTGCAGTGGCAGTGGCAGCCAATGAGCGGGGGCCTCAGCCACTTCTCGCCATCCTGTGACCACTCCACAGGACAGAGCTGAGCTTTTAAACACTCACTTCAGTGTGGATGGGCTGTAACATCTCCCCAGTTTTAAATGAACTTATCTTAGAGGTCTCTAAGTGAGGCTTCCCATTCTCAAGCTTTCTCCAGAGGAAAGCCCGAGGCGGGCTAATTACTTATTCTCTGTTTACGTTTCGAGGGGTAGCTGTGCCTTCCAGGTCTCTGCTTATAAATCTCCTGTGCGATAAGCTGGGCGTTGGCAGGTTTGCAGGGCTTGTCTTCCCGGTGGTTTATGGCTGTCTGCTGTGCTTTCCATAGAGCACAGCTTATCTGTGAACTACTTCGGCTCAGGCCCTTGCTTCCAGTCTGTCCTCACTGGCGCGGCCACATCCCCCCGCACAGCGGACACAACCAGATCAAACTAATCATTAGACCGTCTCCACCCCTGCAGTGTTTGTCCTGTGGACACTTGAAGCTGCACGCTGCGCTTACGGTGACCAGCCGGGACTGTGCCGCGCTAGCACTGGGAATCTCACATCCTGCAAACACCTGCAGTGCTGGGCAAACTGGGATGCTCGCCCCCCCACCCCCATGTTGCTGCTTCTCTGGGCAGCTGGTGAGTGTCCTGTAAAGCAAAGCACCCTAAACAGCACTGTGCCCAGGAGGGTGGTGGCGGCCCCTGACCCTAGGCTCCAGAAAGCACCAAACTAGGGAGCAGTGAACTGGGACTGGAGCCAGAAAAAATATCAGGAACCAGAGAAAGCGGCTGCTATTCGCGTCTTTCTCCCAAGGATCAAGTGGTCTCCAACTACTGAATCAGAGGCTACTTCGTGCGGCGACTTTCCAGACACTGACTCAGTGCCTGCAGAGCACTTAGGAAGGCCAGCTTCCTGCCCCGTTTCCACTTCCTCCTCCAACAAAGGCAAAGAGATCCCAAACCAAGCAAGATTAGCTTAAGGTTTAATGTGCAAGCTCAGAGCTACTGACGGCCCCTGCCCGTAGCACCACAGTGTCCCCGCAGAAAATGGCTTCGGTCCCCACCTGTCTTCAAGAAAGCTGCAACCTGGCAATCAACTAAGACATAGGCAGGCAAGTAAGCAGCACATGGGGCTGGTCACGAGTGGGAACCCACATTCCTAAAGCAAACAGGGAGTATTACGGGAGTTCAGAAGAAGCAACGCTCTCCCCAAGCATGAAAAGTGATTTCTTTTTTTTTGAGACAGGGTCTTGCTCTGTCACCCAGACTGGAGTGCAGTGGTGCCATCTTGACACACGTAGCCTTGACCACCTGGGCTCAAGCTAGCCTCTCGCTTCAATCTCCCCAGTAGCTGGGACCAGAGGTTTGCACCACCATGCCTGCCTAATTTTTTTTTTAATGCCAGCAAAGTAAGGCAGGGTCTTATTGTGTTGTCCAGGCTGATCTCGAATTCCTGAGCTCAAGCAATCTGCCCACCTTGGCCTCCCAGAGTGCTGGGATTACAGGCATGAGCCACTGTGCCCAGCCAAAAAAAATAAAAAATAAAAGTGATGTTTGAGCTGAGCCTGGAGAGGGAAGGGCTTTGATGAGCCCACACAAAGGAGCAACATTTCAAGTGAAAGAAAGAGCTTGTTTGAATAAGTGGAAAGTGCATGCTCAATCATGGTTCAGCTGGTATACAGTAGGCACTCGGTCACTGTTTTGCTGTTGAGCGGGGGACTAGGTGTCTTCAGATTAGCAAATACCATGTCATTCACCAGAGTGTTCAGTTTCAGTCACTCTAGCCAGGGGTGGGAGAAGGCATCACTGTGAGATGGGGCATGCCTTCCCCATCAGGAACAGACCCTCCACAGGGATGTGGCGGACAGGGGCTTTCAGGACACCGCTCCCTGTGCATTTCTGAGCAGGCCTCTCCATGTCTCTTGGCAGAAGAATGCTGGGGAGGCACCCTGGGCCATGTGGCAATAGGGGTTGCGACACAGCCATTTGTTCCACACACAGAACCCTGCAGATACGGCCTCACCGTCCAATTACCAGGATGACTGGGGAGGCGATTACCATTGGCTTGGCCCTCTTTTAATTGAATCCACAACTGCCACATGGCGCAGCGGCACCCATGTGTAACCAACTCCTCAGCAGCCAAAGGAGTGTGGCCTGGAGGAGAGAGGGCTGGAGAGTGGCTGCAAGAAAGGTCACCAGAGCGACTTCCTCCCCCGTCCCCCAGATTCATTGCTTAAAACAGTCCTGAAACCAGCACATAGCTCCTCACCACTACAAAGGCGTGTGGCCACCACCGCGGCCTGGGAGTCCCAGTCAGCAGCTCTCAACGTCATCAGACCAGAGAGCACGGGGGATCATTTAGAAAACATTAGAACTAGAAAGGATCACCAAGGTTATGCAGGATCGAAGTTTCCAAATGCTATGCTCTGGATCTCGGGGATGTCTGAGCAGGTCTCTGAGTTACTAAAATAAACCTCAAGACCCCTGCATATGTCAAGAAAGGGCCTCTATTGAAACCCACCCACATGGAGATGGTCCTCTGTGTCTGGATGAGAACAGGGCCAGCTACCCACAGTCACACTTCTATGGCTCTGGCTGAGTGTAGGTGAGGGTGATCAACCATCCCCGCTTGCCTGAGACTGAGTGAATTCCGAGAATATGGGACTTTTAGTGCTAAAACTGAGATGGTCCACAGCAAAGCAGAACAGATGGCCACCCTAGTTTAGGGTAGTGCCTTTCTAGTGGAGCATTCTAGTTCAGAACATGACATAGCACAATGTTTAAACTTACATGCTCCAAAAAAGCAAATTACTTTAAGTTGGTGACTGTCTCCCCTCCCCAGCACCAATGTAGCCTTTGTGAATCAATGACAGAAAGAGTAGTCCAGATTGGCCATGGGAATAGAATATTTCACTAGAGTCCACGCTTCCCCTTCTGCCAAGGATCACCAACTGCACATACATCAGGGTCTAAGGAGCATCTAGCTTAGCAATCCACCATGTTGTTTGGGCTTAAATTGATAGCTCATGGATTTTGGTAATCTGGTGTTTACATTAAGCGAAAGCACAAGAGTAGGTACTTTTTGGGGTGCCCAGGCCTCTTCTGCAAACCTCTCAATGGTACCAGGTATGGTCCCCATGGTGCAGGGAGTCACAGCCTCACAGGTGGCTGGACAAATCCTGGACACAGTCTCAAAGTCAGCCAAGTAACTTCCCCAACCCAGGAATGCCAAGTTTGGCCAAGAAATTTCTAATTATCTTTAGATCTCAAACTTATTCAATCTGTCAAGCCATCACTTTAATAAATGCTTATTAATAAACATTTATCATTAATTACTATTATTCATAAATTAATGAATAATTTATAAATAAATATTTGTTAACCTGATATACAAATATGAAGGGCCTTGTAAGTTTCTGACGCTCCCTGGGAATGAGATGATTTGCCGGGGA
>PVKP010056300.1:0-10644 GCA_004027715.1 Plecturocebus donacophilus
ATTCTCTTCTTCACATTCAGGTACACCTATCAAACGTAGATTAGGTCTTTTCACATAGTCCCATATTTCTTGGGAGACTTTGTTCATTCCTTTTTACCCTTTTTTCTGTCGTCTTGCTTTCTCGTTTTATTTCATTGAGTTGATCTTCACCCTCTGATATCCTTTCTTCTGCTTGGTCAATTCGGCTGTTGAAACTTGGACATGCTTCGTGAAGTTCTCGTGTTGTGTTTTTCAGCTCCATCAATTCATTTATATTCCTCTCTAAGTTGTCCATTCTCGTTAGCGTTTCATTAAATCTTCTTTCAAAGTTCTTAGTTTGTTTGCATTTGGTTAGAACATGTTCTTTTAGCTCACAGAAGTTTCTTATTATCCACCTTCTGAAGCCTGATTCTGTGAGTTCATCACACTCATCCTCTGTCAAGCCTTGTTCTCTTGCTGATGAGGAGCTGCGATCCCTTGTAGGAGGAGAGGCATTCCGATTTCGGGTGTTCTCAGCCTTTTTGCACTGGTTTCTTCCCATTTTTGTGGATTTATCCACCTGTCGTCTTTGTAATTGCCGACTTTCAGATTGGGTCTCTGAGTGAACGTCCGGCTTGTTGGTTATGAAGTTTTTTCTGTTTCTTAGTTTTCCTTCGGGGGCCGCCCCTTCCCCACAGAGCTGGGCCTTCCCGGGTTCAACTGTGCTTGCTCTCAGTCCTTAGTGCTTCCAATTGCTCTTCTCCTTGTGGGGATGGGACCAGCGGAGCCCAACTAAAAGTTAGGCACCCAGTCCCGTATACTCTGCACCGAGAAGCGCTGCGCTGGCTAAAAGAGTTGCGCTGGCAACCCGTGTGGCTCCTTCGCCGGGAATCTCCCAGTTTGTGGGCATCAAAAATTCGTCTGCAATTGCGGCATCCACTCAGTCTCTGCGCTTTCACTGGGAGCTACAATCCTGAGCTGCTGCTATGTGTCCATCTTGGATCTCTCTCCGCCCGGTGATGAAGTTTTTTCTGTTTCTTAGTTTTCCTTTAGTGGTTGCCCATTCCCCACAGAGCCGGACCTTCCCGGGTTCGCTGTGCTTGCTGTGAAACTCTCAGTCCTCAGCGCTTCCGATTGCTGTCTTCCTTGTGGGGATGGGACCAGCCGAGCCTGTCTGTCCCGTATATTCTGCACCGAGAAGCGCCGCTCTGGGGCACCGGCAGAACAGCCGTGCCGGCCAAAAGAGTCGCGCTGGCGACCCATGTGGCTCCTCTGCCGGGAATCTCCCGGTCTGTGGGCAACAAAAATTCGTCAGAAAGGGCGGTGTCCACTCGTTCTCTGCTCTTTCACTGGGAGCTACATTCCTGAACTGTTGCTAATCGGCCATCTTGGATCTCTCCTGTTCTGGGAAGTTTTCTTGAATTACTCTGTGAACTATTTCCTCCCTTCCATTTTTCTCACTTTGAGGATATTGAAGCTTCTAGAGTAGGGTTCCAGTTTTCTTCTCTTTTATGTTCTATTTTCTGTCCGTTTCTCTCTCCTCCTCTCCTTCTTTCTGTTTTTGGAAATGATTTACTTACTTAATCCCTCCGTTTTCAATAAAATAGGCGCTTTATTCTGTTGTCAGTGATGCCTTGAGTTCCTAGGAGTCAGAGACTCTCTTTAATATTCAAACTTGTACTTTGCACTTGAAGTGCAGTGTAATGTTGAAGAGGCAACTTAGAAATTTAACTGCTTCTCAAAGACCTTTTATCCATCTTCTATTCTTCAGCAGTTCTCCACCCTATGGTTTCAGCAATACCTGATGCTGCGGGTCCCAGACATTTCGTTGAATTTGCTTTGTAAATTGGATTGTTTCTTAGCTTTCACCTTTGCCCATACTAGGATTCAGCTCTTTCCAGTCTCCTAATTCAATTACCTAATTCTGCTTTTCAGCATTCAAAATTTTATTCCTGTTATTTCTTTTATTCTCTTTATTTTTGTGAAATTGTCTTTTATTTCAATTCCATTACAAAATTTTAAGAGTTTCAGAAAGCAACAAAATTAGATCTTACCTTAAGACTATTCTAGACTGGGTGTGGTGGCTCACATCTGTAATCTCAGTACTTTGGGAGGCCTAGGCGAGCGGGCTTACTTTAGGCCAGGAGTTCAAGACTAGCCTGGGCAACACAGTGAAACCCTGTCTCTAGTAAAAATACAAAAAATAGCCGAGTGTAGTGGTGCACACCTGTAGCCTCAGCCACTTGGGTGGCTGAGACATGAGAATCGCTTGAACCAAGGAGGCGGAGGCTGCAGTGAGCCTTGATTGCCTCACTGTACTCCAGCTAGGGTGACAGAATGAGACTCTTTCCAATGAAAAAGACTATTCTAGACCTTATTTTCACAAAATTATGACTCAGTCTCTCAAATGCCATTGTCCAGTGCAGCACTGTCCAATGCTGTAGCCACTAGCCACATGGGCACTTGAAATAGGGCCAGTGCAATTGAGGAACTACATTTTTGGTTTAATTTTAATAGATTACATTTAAATAGTGACATGTGCCTAGTGGCTACTGTATTGGACAGCATACTTCTAGTACCAGTGAATTAAGGAGTTGGAATATAATTTCTAGTCAGTCTACCACGAGGAAAATTTTTTCTGTTTCCTTCTTCTGATTTATTTATTCCTTTATATCAGTATGGAGTCGTAGATTCTTGCGTTACTCAGTGAGTTATAATCTATTACTTTTTTTTTATCCCAAAGTGCTGGGATTACAGACATGAGCCACCATGCCTGGCCGATCTGTTACTTGTATTATTAATCTCGATGCTCAAATTATCCCACATTTGGCTGGTGAAACTACTTTAAGGTTTTTCTGTGTACTTTTGATATGTCCCCATCATTCTAATTCAGTCATTTCTGGATGATTCATTTTAGAACTGGATATATTACAAGCTCATGTATTTTCTCTGCCCAGCCCATAGAGTCCTTCATTTCTGTGAGGAGCCCTGGTTTCTCTTAGTGAAGAATGCCGTTTAGACTTGCTTGGTGCTTGCTTGCTGTAATTATTGTATCACTGCTTCTAGGCTCTGTCACCTGAAAAGGCATTTTAATTGCTAATGGTTATTACATTGGGCATTACAGATGTAAAATATTACCATCCTTGCGAAAAAGGAAAAAATTGAGTTACTAGAATTTAGGAATTTAGAGGCCCACTTGCCTGTCTTTACACAGTTGGTATTTAGCCTTCTGAGCAACTAGCTGGTGTTGGAGCTCTGGATAGAAGGAACCCTGCTGCTAGAAGGATACTGACCTCTTGCCATTTTTTTCTCTCCCTCTGAGGCATCCCATTGGTAAACCAGAAGCAAGCTGCCAAGGGAGTCTGAATAATTGAGTTGTCAAATTCTAGACCATGGTTTCTCAACCTTGGCATTGTAGACATTTTAGGCCAGGGGGCTGTCCTGTGCTGTGTAGGATGTTTAGTAACATTCCTAGCCTCCACAAAATTGATGCCAGTAGCCCTCCCTGTCCTGCTAATTGTTACAACTGAGAGTGTCTCCATACATTGCTGAGTGACCCCTAGGGGTCACAATGGCCCCTAGTTGAGAACTATTTCCTAAACCCAGCAGAGGAGAGTGTGGAAGGGTGGGCTTGGAGCTGAGAAATGGTAGTAATAACTAACCACCACCTAACTTTACATCAGATGTTCTTGAAATGTAGAGGAAGGGCAAAGGGATTATTGTTTATGGGCCTGTGATGATCCTATAATGTAGAGAGATTATCCTTTTTCTCTTTTTTCCTTTTTCATTGTTGAGGTAAGCAAAGATCAGGTAAGCAGTCTCTTTATGGTCAGACAACATTCAAATCCTGATAAAGATTATTTGTTTATATGCTCTTAAAGTGTGTTGTTGAATTTTCTGGGTTGGTGTTATTGCCATACTATTTTTACATGGGTGAACTGTTTTTTGTGTGTTACATTTCGGTCATTGTTGATGCATTGTTAAGATGGATGCATTTTCTAGATGGTGCCCTGCTAGTGTCATACTGCTCAGAATCATGGCTAGACATTGTAAGTGGAGGAAAGAAATGAATATTTATATTAAAGTCAGTGTTAAAAAACTTTAAAATTTTGTTTTGCATACCTTGGTTTATTTGAGATTCACTTTAAACTGTATAAGCACTATCCATTTTCCTCATTTTGTCTTTATGCTTAGTCCCTTCCTTCTTTGTTTTCCATATTATCATATATCACTCTCAGGGGTACAAAGACATCCTCTCTCAGACAAAGTCTCCCAAAGATCAGCTTATCCTAACCAACTGTTTACTATACCTTTCAGCTTGCATGTCTCATGATCAACTCAAACGAAACATGTCTAAAATCAGACTTGCATACCTCCTAAACCAGACATAAACCACGCCTCTTTTCCCTCAGTGCTAGAGTCTTCTCTATTTTGTATTAATTATTCCTAGTCCTATCCAGAGTTTTATGTTTGTTGTAGTTCCCTTTATTTTAAAATCCTTGAAGAAACTGGAACAGACATAAAAAAATGTAATTTAACAGTTGAAGGTAGGATTTCAGAGGACTTGCTAACATTTTAAATTGGTTAGCCTATAAAACAGGGGAAAGTGACTTAGTTCTTGTCTGTGGTGAGTTTTTGAGACTGGATTTAGAATAACTGCTGTATATGTAGAGAACATTAGAACAAAGGGACATAAAGATATATTTCAGTGTTTTAGAGTGGACTTCAGGGACTGCTTGGTATGAAGAGTTGTGTCAGGCTGAGCCTGTTGTACTTCCCCAACTAGACACAAGTCATCTTTTATCATTTGTATATGTTTGGCTGTGTTTCTGTAAATCTCTATCTCTTAGTCTTCATACTGTTTTAAATGCTTATTTACTTACCCTTATTCCCCATTTAGGCTCTAAGCACTAAGTGGGTACTGCAAGTGCTCAAAAATTTTGCTTGCTAGAAATAGTAATATTAAGTCAATGAGAAATGGTCTTAAAATATAGATCCAGGCCAGATCTTTTCCGACCTCAATACAAAGAGCTGTCATGTACCTTACTTGACTGGGAATCTATCACAAATACATGTGCAGACATTTCTAGTTTAGATATTAAAAAAAACACATTTAGCAGGAAGTATTTTTTCAGCTCCCTCCTTATGTATCTTGTGATACATTAAGGATTTCCAGTTTTCCTTTTTCTCAAACAATTACAGAAAGTCATTATAAGAGTGTTTAGCCCAGATGCAGTGGCTCACACTTGTAATCCCGGTACTTTGGGAGGCTGAAGCAGGTGGATCACAAGGTCAGGAGTTCAAGACCAGCCTGGCCAACATTGTGAAACCACATCTCTACTAAAAATACAAAAATTAGCCGGGCATGATGGCGCACACCTGTAATCCCAGCTACTTGGGAGGCTGAGGTAGGAGAATCACTTGTCCCCAGGAAGCGGAGGTTGCAGTGAGCCAAGATCATGCCACTACACTCCAGCCTGGGCAATAGAGCGAGACTTGGTCTCAAAAAAAAAAATACAGTGTTTAAACAGTAGACCAAGAAGTCCCAAGCCAGTGGGGAGGGGCATTACCTGTGTTTCCCCCTTTCATGACTTGAAATGACATTATTCTCTTACATGTAGTGTGTTTTTCCAGAGGCCACCTATTGCTGTGCGTACATTATTAGCCAAGTATATGATGGGAAGGCTTTCTAAACAGCTCTGAAACCCTGTTAATAGTTCCCAATGGCACACAGTCTTTGCATTGCCTGTAAGTTTCGCCTGTAATTTTCAAGAAGTTGAGAAAACACTGCTTTAGAGTAAGGACTTAACATAGTGACTTTAGGTAGGGCTTTGTTTGGTGATCAGCCTCTGAAAATAATTATCTGTAAGCACCTGCCCCAAGAGTGATTCCTCAACCACAGAATTTCATTCCAGAGAAGTTATATAATTGGTAGAATCTTCTTAAAAAATAAAAAGTCAAGGGAAAAACAATAAAACAAAGCATTAAATATATATCTCCATATCATAATAAATAAGAAGTTCTGTTCTAAAGGCATCTACTTCTGGGGAAAAAAGGATTGTTACCAAAAGATACACTTCAGTAGGCAACCCTTTATCTTAATCACTGGTTTGCCACGGAATGGCTCTGTGCCTTTGGAGCAAGTTACTTAGTGCCTGTGTGCCTCCGTTTATTCATCTGTAAAAGAATCAGCATTTAAGGGAGCAAATCTTTAGCAGATTAAAAAGCATTACCTTCCTTTAAAAGGGCTTGTCTTTTTTGGGAAAGTTGGAGTCTAAACCAAGCTCTCTCTGCCTTGTTCCTACAGACCTGCCTGCAGAATTTTCAAAACAGAGCAGTTTCTACCTAGTAGTGTGCATTGTTTAAAGCAACTAAACTGAATTGCACATGTATACGGAAATAGCGGTTGTGTGTGTGTGTGTGTGTGTGTGTGTGTGTGTGTGTGTGTTTCTAAATAGACATGAGGTCTCGCAGTGTTGCCCAGGCTGGTCTTGAACTCCTGGGCTCAAGCAGTCCTCCCACCTCAGCCTCCCAAAGTGTTGAGATGACAGATGTGAGCCACCTCACCTGGCCTTATTTTTGGATTTTACATATAAAATTTTTATCACAAGACCATGGCTGACAGGGGATTCATTTCTTTAAAACCTGTTTCCCGTTAACCACCTTATTACACGTTAAAACTTGCAATCTAGTTTTCCTGGGCTGTTGTTGCCACCTGGTGGCTTACTCCTAGAGATATTAGGTGCAGCATTTTTACCTACTTAATTTTTTTTTTCTGCTATAGAAAACAAATACTCATTCAGGGCCTTCTTCCCCCCACCCCCACTTTCATTATTCAGTAGTTCTTACATCAAGAAGGCTAGGAGGTGGAGGTTGCAGTGAGCCAAGATCGCGCCACTGCACTCCAGCCTGGGTAACAAGTGAGACTCTGTCTCAAAAATAAGACTGGGCTGGGTGTGGTGGCTCATGTCTGTAACCCTAGCACTTTGGGAGGCCAAGGTAGGTGGATCATGAGGTCAGGAGTTTGAGACTAGCCTGGCCAACATAGTGAAACCCCGCCTCTACTAAAAAAATATAAAAAATTAGCTGGGCATGATAGCAGAAACCTGTAATCCCAGCTACTTGGGAGGGTGAAGCAGGAAAATTGCTTGAACCCGGAAGGCGGAGGTTGCAGTGAACGGAGATCGGGCCACTGCACTCCAGCCTGGGCAACAGTGTGAGACTTCGTCTCAAAAAAAATAAAAGTCTGTTATAGACACACATTTATCCTCTCTGCCTTTCTCTCCTTTTTGTGCTCTTATCTAATTACTCTAGGAAAACGTCCCCTTCTCTTTTCATTTACTTCATTCATTCAACAGATGTTATTGAATCCCCACATTGTCCCAGGCACTCTTTATCCACCTCCTCTTCCTTCATTTCATGAGTCAGAAAATAGCTCTAATCATGGCTGAGTATAATAGTAGATTGAGTAATATAGAAGCTTCTCTATTTCCAGATAAGAGGCTCTGAAAGGCTGTTCCTAAGCTCACTCTGAGCAAGTCCATTGTTGCTAAGATAAGTTTCTGTTTTCAGAACAGGGATGCATTTCTACAAACAAATAAGAGTGTAGATCAGTTCTTTAAAATCAAGCAAACCAATCACTTACTTTAAAGTGGACCAAGTTCTACTCTACTGAAAACTTTTAGAAATGAATTAAACTTTCCTCTTTCATAAAGTTCATAAAGAACTCTTTAAATACAGTCTTTCAGCCATTTTTCCATTCACTTTGTTGAGCAGATTTGAACCAGCTTTAAATCATCTATAGCCACAGAAGAAGTTTTATCACACTTTCCATCTACCTCATGACTTTATGAAGATTGATAAAGTAATATATGTAAGTCATTAGGTAAATAATTAAAAATGAAGGAACTTGCTATTAAACCACTAGAGAAATAGCAAGAATTTTTATTCACTGCTGTATCCTCAGCAAATATTTTTGTTCACTGCTGTATCTACTAGATAATAAATAACAAAAGGATGGGTGGATGCTTTTTATTGTTACATATTACAGAAATTGCAGAATTCCACCTGAAAAAAATAGTAGAAAAGCCGATTTCCAGTACAGAAAGTATAGTTTTAAATGTTTTAAATGCTGAATGAATGTATCAGTTTCAAGTAAGACTACTGTGAGAAGAGTACACGTATTGGAAACCTACTTACTAAGCTTCCCAGTTCTCTTGCTTCCCCACTTTTTCATTTGTCTTTCTCTGCTGTGGAATCTCTTTAGCTGTAGGTTTTCTCTTGAAGAGTATGTTTGCATGGGTCTCGATACCCTATTTCTCTCTCCTCTTGAGTCTCTCCCTTAAACACATGGCGTAGGTTTTTAAAAATGCACATATAGAGTTATGTGTATATTTAATAGATCTTTTTATTCTCTTCCTATTTCTAAAAATAAGGAGAGCTCTTTAAAAAAAAATCAGGCAGACCCTTAAGTTTCTTTTTATTTTGGCAAGGGATGATTTATATTTCCTCTGTGATTCTTAAGTAGAAGGTGAAAAAACTCTCCACTCCTGATCTAGGCTCCCAGTTTATGAAGCATTATAAACTTTGTCTTAGATTTCCTTCCTCCAGCAGTTTTACTTCTGGAAGTATTCTTTGACCAGTTTCCTTAAGCAAAATAATTTTGGCTACTTCTACTTTTCACTGAGTTACTTATACTATAGTTGATCTTTTTTTTTTTTTTTTTGGGAGACGAAGTCTCACTGTATCACCCAGGCTGGAGCACAATGGCTTGATTTTTGACTCACTGCAACCTCTACCTGCTGGGTTCAAGTGATTCTGCCTCAGCCTCTCGAGTAACTGGGATTACAGGCACCCACCACCACACCCAGCTAATTTTTGTATCTTTAGTAGAGATGGGATTTCACAGTGTTGGCCAGGCTGGTCTTGAGGTCTTGAACTCCTGACCTTGGGTGGTTATCCCACCTCAGCCTCCCAAAGTGCTAGGATTACAGGCGTGAGCCGCCGCTCCCAGCCTAGTTCATCTTCTTTACTTACTTTTATGTTCATCTGAGATCCTCTTCTAAGGGTTGTACAGTTTTTCAGCTGCTTAAATATAGTCTCTTCTTGGAGATTGTCTTTATCATTTAATAGTATTGTTCTCTGTGCAGTTCTCAATATCAAAATTCTATATAGCCTATATGATACACACCCTTTTTTAAAAAAAAGTCGTACTTGGAGAGATGCATGGGCCTTGAAGAGATGATATACAGACATTTCACAGAAGTAGAAAAGAGTGGCTGAGGTAGATACATCATGGGGTCAAGAGATCGAGACCATCTGGCCAACATGATGAAAGGCCGTCTCTACTAAAAATACAAAACTTAGCTGGCAGTGGTGGCGTGTGCCTGTAGTTACAGGTACTCGGGAGGCTGAGACAGGAGAATCACTTGAACCCAGGAGGTGAAGGAGATTACAGTGAGCCTAGATTGCACCACTGCACTCCAGCCGGGCAACAGAGCGAGACTCTATCCAAAAAAAAACAAAAAGAGGATCTCCCTCCCCTAAGCCCCTCAAATCACATGGTAGCTAGAAGTCAAAATTGGTTGTCAATGGCAAGTGCTATAAAATCCCAGGCCTTCAAATTCCAGATGGGATTGACTTCCTGTTGTATTTTTTTCCCCTGTGTTTCTTAAGGGTAACTTGCCCTTTGTTGACCTTTTCTTTCCCATCAACTCTCTATTCCCTAGCTAAAAATTAATTCTATTAAAAAGTAAAAGATATACCAACCTGAGATTTGCTCTTTTAAAAAGCTGTAAACAAATATTTAAAATCTCTTTTATTAAGAAAGAAAAAACTACATATTATTTCAGTGCCTTTTAAAAAATGTGTTCCCGGGGGAGAGATCCAAGATGGCCGATTAGCAACAGCTCAGGAATGTAGCTCCCAGTAAAAGAGCAGAGAACGAGTGGACGCCACACTTTCCAACGAATTTTTGTTGCCCACAGACCGGGAGAGTCCCGGCAGAGAAGCCACACGGGTCGCCAGCGCGACTCTTTTGGCCGGCACGGCTCTTTTGCCGGCGCCCGGCGCGGCGCTTCCCAGTGCGGAGTATACGGAACGGACGGGCTCGGCTGGTCCCATCCCCACAAGGAAAACAGCAATTGGAAGCGCTGAGGACTGAGAGTTTCACAGCAAGCACAGCGAACCCGGGAAGGTCTGGTTCTGCAGGGAAGGGGCATCCGCCAAAGGAAAACTAAGAAACAGAAAAACTTCATCACCGGGCGGAGAGAGATCCAAGATGGCCGCGTAGCAGCGGCTCGGGATTGTGGCTCGTGGTAGGGCGCAGAGAGCGAGTGGACGCCGCAGTTGCAGACGAATATTTGATGCCCATGGACTGGGAGATTCCCAGCGAGGGAATCTTTTGGCGACTCTTTTGGCCGGCGCAGCACTTCTCGGTGCGGAGTGTGCGGGACTGGGTGGTGCCCTTTTAGTCGGGCTCGGCTGGTCCCATCCCCACAAGGAGAACAGCAATTGGAAGCGCTGAGGACTGAGAAGCACAGCTGAACCCGGGAAGGCCCAGCTCTGTGGGGAAGGAGCGCCCCCCGAAGGAAAACTAAGAAACAGAAAAAACTTCATCACCAACAAGGCGGACGTCCACTCAGAGACCCAATCTGAAAGTCGGCAATTACAAAGACGACAGGTGGA
>PVKP010056301.1:0-10642 GCA_004027715.1 Plecturocebus donacophilus
AGCCTGGGCAACAAAAGTGAAACTCCATCTCAAAAGAAAAAAAAAAGGAAGAAAAAGAAAAAGCTGAGACTGATTCACTTGCACAGAAACAGGCAGGTTATGGTGCAGCCACGTGATGGAGCTGTTAAAAGTGACTCAAGGCGGGCACAGTGGCTCACGCCTGTAATCCCAGCACTTTGGGAGGCTGAGGTGGGCAGATCACCTGAGGTCAGGAGTTTGAGACCAGCCTGGCCAACATGGTGAACCCCATCTCTACTAAAAGACAAAAATTAGCCAGGTGTGGTGGCACGCACCTGCAATCCCAGCTACTTGGGAGACTGAGGCAGAAGAATCACTTGAACCTAGGAGTTGGAGGTTCCAGTGAGCCCTGATTGTGCCACTGCATTCTAGCCTGGGTGACAGAGCCAGACTCCATCTCAAGGTAAAAAAAAAGTGACTCAAGAGTATAATCTTCTGCAAATGCGTATGCTGATTCTTTTAAAAGCAGGATGCAAATTCAAATGTATAACATCACAACTGTTGCACTGAGCCCCTGTTAGCCCCTATTAACAGGAAGGGTATTTGATTCAAGAGACCCAGAGCCAACAAATGAGACATGGGGTTTTATTAGGGCCTTACCTGCAGGGGAGATAGTCTAGTGACTGCTGGCTCAGTGGGAGAACCTCATGGGCCAGTGTGAGAGGGCTGGGCAGGAAAATCTCAATCATTTGCAAACAGCATGCAATTTATACAGCATATTCACGCTCACCTGGCAACCTTCATTTACCCCCAAAACTCAGGGCCTCAATCCCCTGTGTGGCTCATGTTCCAAGGGACAGGTTGGGGGCCCAGATGTGCCTCATAAACAAGGAACAAATCTCCGAGGTGGCCATTCCCAGGTTCCCTTGCTCAGAACACACTTCGGGTGTGTCTGCCATTCAAAGTCATTCTAAGGTGATGATTAAGTTATTGCTGTCAGGTGTGTTTACTCTACAATACTCATGCACACAAATGTGCACAGGAAAAAACTCAAAAAATGCCAAATGTCAATAATGGTTTCTTTTAAAAGTTGGGACTATGAGTGAGGGATTTTCTTTCCCTTTCAAATGCTTTGTATTTTCATTTGCTCAATAATAAGTATGATTTCTTTTCAGTGGTAGAAGTGAACTTTAGATTTTTTAATTAACTAGAGAGACTGCCTAGTGGGAAACTGGGTAGTGTTAAATGAAAGAAGCAAAATCAAAACTGTATTTACATTATGATTTTTCACCAGGGAAATTTGTATATAGAGATACAAAAATAGAAGACAGAGATATTTTTAAGCAGTTGGTATACTGGAGAAGCATCATGGATGCATTTTTAAATTCCATTAACAATATAACGTTCATAGGATTTATATAAGGCAATAAATTTAAAGTCAGAGAGCAAAATGGCAAAAGTAGACCTGAAGCCACCCCCATTCCAAGCTTATCTGCTCTCTCCAATACTGACCAGGGGCTGGACTAAATTATGAGAGTTCCTTTTGGCACTGTGAAGCCTGAACGCTGAGGTCTGACCAGGAGGGGATGAGCTGTCAGCAGCCTGTTTTAATTAGTGACGTTTCCTCTGTAACTAACTCAGTAACAGAGCCCAAAGACAGAGCCAACCAGTTCTACTCAGGAACTTCCTTGATCCCGGAATAATTCCCCTGAAATCAGAAGGTCTTAGTGCTAAGTAGAAAGAATGCCACTTGAGCCTCGATCCCAGAGAGGCCTCAAGGCTGGCAGTGACAGATGGCAAAGGTCAAGGAGCAAGCTGCCAACATGTCTCATTCCTTACGTCTTCCCAAGAAAAGGACATGGGCAGAAATCCCCACCTGCTCCGCCAACCAATACTCCATTCAACCCCACCCACCTTGGGGAAAACAAGGGGTCAGAAGAGATGATGTTGGCTTCTTTATCACTGAATTCTAGAATTAGTGAGTTCTAGTAAGTCCCCTAAGAAGGCCATCCTCCCAACATGACTGTGCCACCTGGACTTTATGCCAGAAGACATCTTGGCTTGGCATTATTCTTGCTTGATCCTCTTGACCTCTAGGGTAGCAGGAAATAAACAGTAATCTGCTGCGCTGTTGCTTTGTTACTTTCCACATTTAAATATTTCACAGCATTGAACAGTTCATCTCCAGCCTGGAGCCCAGAATCCCTTATGCAGCATGAAGGGGGGTTGGAGGAACGCTCCTCCCATCAAAGAAACTGGATCATATCCAATTCAAGCCACTTCCAGGGGGTGCCTCTGGTGGTAAGGGTCCCCCAAGAAACCACTAGAACCACCCGACTCAGCTTGGGTGATCTGGGTGGACTTCATACCCCTTCTCTTACGTCCAACTTGATGCACTCTCTGCCGCTACCACTCAATTCCCTGGGACACCAGGGAAATTTAGCTACTTCCATCTGCAGCCCATGCTCAGATCATTACAGACAGATAAGAACCATTCCCAGAGACAGAGTTTACCCTAGGTACTCCCTGGCAATGATGAGTTCTCCTGGTGGATGACCTAACTCCCTCCAGTTCTGACCTATGTGGATGTGGAAATCAGCTTGGCACTTCAAAGTTAGGAACACTTTCAAAACCCGTTTTGCTGGCTGGGCTGAGAGGGTGTGGCTTACAGCAAAGCCACTGGGTCCAGATAGCCCATGCCTCACCTGCTCAAAAATTACTTGGATCTAAAACAGTATATTTGGCTGGGCACAGTGGCTCACACCTGTAATACCAGCACTTTGAGAGGCCAAGGTGGGTGGATCGCCTGAGGTCAGGAGTTTGAGACCAGCCTGGCCAACATGGTGAAACCCCACCTCTACTAAAAATACAAAAGATTAGCCAGGTGTGATGGCACGCACCTGTAATCCCAGCTACTCAAGAGTCTGGGGCAGGAGAATCAATTGAACTCGTGAGGTGGAGGTTGCAGTGAGCTGAGACTGTGCCATTGCACTCCAGCCTGATCAACAAGAGCGAAATTTCCATCTCAAAAAAAAACAAAAAAACAGTATATTTTACCCTTTGGGCTCCACCAGAGCCTTTTGCCAGGGATTTACTGGCTCCATTCAGCCCTTTGAGGCCCACAGCACTCCATTCCAGACTGAGCACTGGCCTATGGATTAGAGAGGAAGGCAGCCACGCTTCCCATTGCACCAGAGCCTCTGGCTGATGAACCAGAGGGTACATTGTCAGCCATACCCAAAGAGGCCCTGTCCCGGAAGGAAAGACTTAGGCATCTTCCTGGTAGCTACAATCCTGCCATCAGGTGAATTCAGATCACAAAAGCAAGCCATCCCCAGGCTCTCCTTTCCAGAATGCTCAGTCTAGTAGGGGTACAGCAGGACCCCAGATAAGAGAGACCTGAGTCTTGTGACAATGTGAGACACTAGATTCTGTTGCCCGAAGTGCCACAGTTCCAGCAAGCTCAAGGAGGCTGGCCTGATGGCAACAAGTGGAAATTAAAACACCTGGTGAGGAAAGAGTTAAAAATTTCTCTCCCTAGACAAGGATGCTTATCCTCTTCAAATAGCTAAAGCCCATTTTGCTTGGTACAGGTTTTCCCAATAAATCCAAGGCCCATAGTGATTTACCAAGAGCCTTGGTTATTGGCAACAGCAATCTCACTTACCCAGAGCAGCACTGAGAACAAGCCGTAATTTAGAGCTGGATTTATATTGTTTGTTCTACAGCAACAAACTCAGCAAATCATAAATTCCCTCTGAGATGAAGAGCAGAAATTGACAATATTTATGAACTCAAGAGGCGGAGAGGGACCTGACCAGGCCTTTGATTTGTAACTGAAACTTTTCCTGGAGCCTCCAGCCAAGGACACAGCAGCTGTCCCAGCCCCAGGGAGCTGGGCTCAGACCAGGAAGCGGGTCGGGGGGCAGCCAGTATGTCAGTAGGTGTGTCCAGCCCCACTAAAGGATGGTCTTTGGATGCTAAAGGCAAGATGTTGCTCTATGCTCATCGGGACACACAGCAACAAGGCAAACAGGCGGTTTACAGACCACGGCTTTCTCGCACTGAAGCAAGGCTTGTTTGGGAAAACTGGTCCTTCTGCTGGGCTGGACATAAGTCTACTCATGTGCTACTTTCTCCACACATCCGAAGTTTGGAATTTGCACTTTGGTCCATGTACTGAGTACACCAAACATCACCTTATATCTTCCATGAAAGGAATAAGAAAGTACTAGTAGATGCACCAACATTCCCTGCAACATCCCAGAAGCAAGGTGTCATACCAAGAAGCTCTCACCTTCCCTGACGTCTCTTCCATAATGCCCGCCTCTTTTCCCTCCTATCCTCTATCCCCTCCCTCCACTTCCCCTCCATGCCCATCACCACAAACCCCACCCCAAGCTGAAGCCTTCCCAGAACTCCTGACTCGCCCATGGTGGTGCCTTGTAGCCCTGGGGGGTCATTTCCCTCATGTGTCTATGAGGAGGCTGGACTGGATCATCTCCACATCACCTCCACTTCCAACCATCCAGAGGTGTGGGTGGACGTGACCTGGGAAAGCCCACCAGCCCAGACCTTTGGAGGCCCTAGGCTCCACCTCTGCCCTACACAGCCTCTGGTGAAACATCTGGCGCAGGACCAACCAAGGTCATATCCACCTCGCAGATTTCCAAGCAGGAAGGTGGGCATGGTGACCACAGCCACACAGGCCCAGGTGAGACACTCACCCAGGCTCTCGACCATCGAATCCAGCACATCCAAGGCAGCCGCATAAATCCCTGAGTTCTTGGAGTTGAGGTTGTCTGCAACAGCAATGATGATGGAGAGCAGCATGGGGTGTAAGCTCTCTTTGAGGAGGGGGATCATCTTGGTGAGGGACTCAAGCGCCCACTGGTTCACTTTCTTATTGGAATCCTGAAGCCTTGGGGTAAAAGCATCAAAGACCTATTGAGGAAACAAACCAAGAGCGCATGGGAACCCAGGCTGGAGGGACTCCCACCATGCAGGCAGCTTGGAGCTCCTCCCAGCCCAACTGAGCGCCCTTGGCAGGAACTCTTCCTGCACCCCTGACCTACGCCAGAGCACTCCCAAAAACGAAGAGCTCACCTCCTCGAAAGGGTGGGCACAAGGGAAGGAACTCGCAGGTATTGAGCACTCATCGCATGACAAGTGTCCAGGACATCTTGTGAGTTGCTCTGCACTCGCCTTTTCACTGAATGATCTTAACAACCCACGGAACACATGTTAACACCCTCCCTTTACCATAAACAACAGCAACAGCTGGGGCTCCAAGACGCTCCATGATTTGCCTGAGATCACACAGCTGGTAAGAAACCTGGACGGAAACCCAGGTCTGCTGACTCCGAGCCTGTGTCTTTGTTCAGCTGTGGAATTGACTGCAGCTTCACTCCACGAAGAAGCAGGCACCCGCCGTAGCATTCAGCCTGTGAAGGGCTTGTCCCTACTCCTAGCACACCTGTTCAGCCGCCACGGCCCAGTCACCTGTCCAGCCGCACGCTCTGCCGCAAACATTATGTACCTAGCTCCCCAGAAGCAACCCAAGGCCTCACCCCAGTACCCTCCACCTCTGCCTCCTACCCGCCTCGCTGTAAATCTGCTAGAAGGACAAGAGACATCTCTGAGCATTTCCAAGGTGTCGGCAGGAGGCGGTGCCCTCACTCACTCAGCCACCCCCAGGTAGTCGCCACGTTACAAACGCCAACTGCACAGCAAGTGCTCCTGACACCCTGAGGGGCCTGACACAACGTCCGGCCCCATTCAGCGTTGTCCAAATTCAAGCTGCACCCACAGGGGAGAGACAGCTGGGAGCGGAGAAGCCGGCAGTGCTCACCTGGACCAGGTGGGCAGCCACGAGCTCCGGCTTGGCCTCGCAGAGCTCCAGGAGCCGCCCCACGCCTTCCATCCGGGACCGGAAGTCCTTGGCCTCCAGCAGCCGCGTCAGCTCCCGCAGCGAGGAGCGCAGCCCCACCAGCCTCGGGCCATTGGAGCTGAGCCTAGGTCAGGAGCACGGCGTCTGACCCCAGGGAAGAGCCCGCAGAATGAACCCGCTTCCGGTCCCATGCCACCTTCTACAGGCAGGTGGGGCAGAGACAAGAGTGCCACCTGCAGCTGAGACCACCCGCAGCTTCCCCTCCACCTACAGCTTGCTGCCCAGGGCCCTAAGGGGTCGGGGGTCAGGGTTCTCTCCTCCCACCATTTTTTTCTCTTTTCAGAAGATATGAAAGCAGTGGGGAAAGTCAGAGGGAGTAGCTATCCATAAAAAAATGACTGTACACATTTTTTTTTTTTTTTTTTTTTGGAGACACAGTCTCGCTCTTGTTGCCCAGGCTGGAGTGCAATGGCATGATCTCAGCTCACTTCAACCTTGACATCCTGGGTTCAAGCAATTCTCCTGCCTCAGCCTCCCAAGTAGCTCAGACTACAGGCATGTGCCACCACACCCAGCTAATTTTTGTATGTTTAGTAGAGACAGGGTTTCAGCTTGTTGGCCTGGCTGGTATCAAACTTCTGACCTCATGATCCACTCACCTCAGCCTCCCAAAGTGCTGTGATTACAGGCATGAGCCACCACGCCTGGCCAACTGGTGCACATTTAATGTACGAGTGGAGAAAGACCTTGGAGGTCAGCATAGCCACCTTCTGCCTGGCTCCTGTACCTGAGCCCTGGCTGGCTAGGCTCTGCTCACATCCCTCAGCGACTTGGGAAATTGTAAAAAGCACAATTTTCTTACGCTGGGATCACATGCCCATCATAGCCCCATGGCCCGTTCCAGCCAGCATGAGAGCAGCTCCGTGCAGAATCGCTGTCTCCCTCCCTCAGCTCCAAGCCTGGGTCACTGAGCTCATGCCCTACACCCAGGTCCTATCCAGCGGGGCCCACTGTCCCTCATTCTGTGATTCACTCCTGCATTCCACACTTATTGTCTACTGAGAGCCAAGAGCTGTGCTGGGCACTGAGAGGTGTGAGATGAGAGCACAGCCTTTGCTTTTAGGAGCACACAATGGGAGACCGAGACGTCAACCGGGCTGACAGACGTATAAAGAACAGGGCAGCCTGCCACCCCGAAGACATGGGGATCGAGTAGTAGAGCTTCCTGGAGAAGAGGACAGGTGAGCTGAATCTTGCAGAACCAACAGGCATGTTCTAGGTGTGGATGGCAGCTAGGATAAGCAAAGGCACAGCAGGGAGAGAGGACATGGAGGGGCCGTGAACAGGAGCTGCGGTCATGTTTTGCTTATCCCAGGTGCTGCTCTGGTCTGGCTGAGAGAGGAAGAGCGAGAGGGGGCAGGAAGTTACCTTTGAAGAAGTGGGCAGGGGGCTTCCCTGGTGCCCTGCTAAGGAGTTAGATGGTATCAGCCCAGGACATTGCTGAAAGGCTTAAGTTTGAAGCACAGGAGTGACCATCGGACTCCTGCTTGGTTTCTAACTGCTCCCAACGCCCCCACACCCCTCCTCCCAGCCTCTCCGTCCATGCCTTCTCATCTGCCTTACTTAAGGCTGGGCCTCTGAACTAGTCCCAGGGTGGCCACTCTGGTGGGTAAAGGATCTGCTGGTCTAAGCGAAAGAGAAACACTGAGCTCTTGCAGAGAGCCTGACCATGGATACTAAAGGAATCCCACCCACTCAGCTGGGACTGCAGGAACCAACTCCTACTGGCTGATGCTTCCAAGCCCAAGATTTGATCTCCCTGGGATTTGGGTTGGGGGAACACATCCTACAAATTCATCTATTAGCATTGCAGACCCAACTAGGTCTCAGCGGTACCCCAGAGCCATAGGTCCACCCCAGAGCCACCCCTGGCCATGGGCAAGCAGGACGCCTCTGTCAGAAGTCTTAGATGTGAAGCCCGGAGAGACAAGAGCAGCCGTACCCCTCCTCGATGGGCAGCCCATTCTCACACACGACCAGACTTCTGGACACCTTGCGGCCTTTGGCAGAGGGAAGTTCATCATGATCTTCTGTTCCCTTGAAAAATATACACAGAGCATGAGCCAGAGGGAGTGGTCCTCCAGGGAACTAGCAGGTATTCTAGTGTAGACATAACAACGGCAATAATCGCCTTCCACCTAGAAGAGCTTTGGAGGTCACAGTTGAGCCTTCCAGAGCCATGAAAGTAGCTGGGGCAGGAATCAAGATCCCCAGTTAACCCAGATGCATGGAGGCACAGGGAGGCTCAAGGAACAAAGGCAGTGTAGGGGCAGAACAGGTGTGAGCACAGAGGACAGAAATCACATCTATCCCACCTGTCAGGAGCAGTGGATGAAATTAATGCCTCTGAAATCCACTCCCCACTCCCCTGACCCACTCGAAGGCTGCCAGACTCAGCACTGACGCCCCCACCCCCAAAAGGCCATGAGCCACTCATGCCCCACAACTCACCCGCTGTTTAATGGCTGCCATGACCTTCTGCAAGTCGTGAGAGGGAAGAGACTGCTTCAGAAATGCATCAAACTTAGTGTTCGCCATCAAGATATTCACCATCTTCCGGCCATAAAATCTGCCACAGGAGAGAAAGCAAGATAAAGAAACAGCCTCCGAAATGCATAATAAATTTACTTTACAGCTTTACATAATCTTCCTAATTAAAGAGAGTTTTTAATACTTTTTCTAATTATAAAAGCAATCCCTACCCAGTTAAAAAATGGATTAATAAAAGAATAAACATCGCCCATAATCCCATTACCAAGAGAAAATCACTAGTAAATTTGTACATATTTTCCTCTAGTCTTTTTCTGTGCAATTACTTTCTAGTTGATATCGGAATGTATATATAAGCTGTATGCAGCTTTTTCATTTTATCATTCATTAATCATCTTCCTAAGTCCCTTAAAACTCTCCATGAACATCATTTTTAATGGCTACACAATATTCTGTTGAATGGCTATACCTAAATATACTCAACTTTTTTCTAATATGGAACATTTAGAAGTCCAAGAAAGGGTAAAGCCGGACAGTATAGGAGGGCGTAGTCAATCTACCCGATGAACAGTGGTAACAGGTGAGGGAATCGAGGAGGGCTTCATAGAAGAGGTGACCTTTGGGTTGGGACTCAACAGATAAGTAGGAGTTCACAAGTTGGGTGGGATTTAGGATACGTCAGAGGAAAAGGGTTATTTAGGACTATAACACAATCTGACATGTCTGCAGGGGGATATGTTGGAGAAGAGTAAGCAGGGGTTGAACACAGGAAACAGGCCAGAGGAGATCACAGGACCATTTAGGGAGACGGGAAGGAGTTGGGCTTCAGCTTGCAGGCAACAGGAAGCTGAAGAATGATTCAATTTGTACATTAGTCAAAATGTCTCTAGCAGCAGTGTGGAGGATGGCTCGGTGGAGACAAGGCTAGGGGCCGGGAGACTTATTAAGAGGCCATCATAAGGGTCCAAGCAAGAGATGGTGCAGGCCTGAAATAAGGCAGTACAGTGAGGATGAGAAAACACAGTCAGATCCAAGAGCTGCTGAGAAGGTTGAATCCACAGGATTTGGTAGCTGGCTGGAAGTGAAGCAGGAAGCATCTAAAATCATAAATCATATTTCACTCAAACCTAAGGCTCCATTAATTGTAAAAGGCACCCTTACTTTATTTTCCACTAAGGAAAATCAGAAAAATTGAAACTGTTGATTTCCACAGCCTCCAACAACACTGCCCCACGTGTGAAGGCAATCTTTCTACATGCTATCTCAGAAACAGAAGATAGCATTACTTGTCAGTATTTTTCTTCCTCAGTTGAGGTAAAGTTCTTATTGATTGCTTTGCAAAAAAATGTGGGACTCGGCCATTCCTTCCACAGTGTCTGCTTCATTGAGATCTAACGGATATTCACTGCTATGTGGCCATGCCTCTTCTCATATACCATAATGATTCGTTTCAATTGCAAATAATAGCGTAATATTTCTAAGAAACTTTAAACAGATTAAACTCAATAATTCTCCAGAGATTTTCCAAAAATCTCTTCTGAAAATAAATTAAGTCTATGAGGAAAGGCTCACAGTGTAGTTCCTACAATGCAAAATTTAATTCAGATATTAATACTCAGTGACAATGACCAAGTGTGTGAAGGTGTGGATAGTATAACCACATCATAAGTTGGGCATAGTGGTGCACAGCTGTTGTCCCAGCTACTTGGGAGGCTGAGTCAGGAGGATTACATGAGGCCAGGAGTTCAAGGCTGTGTGCAACGATCACACCTGTGAATAGCTACTGTACTCCAACCTGGACAACATAGCAAGACCCCATCTCTTAAAAACAACAAAAACACCTATGTCATAATCACTGCATAGCCCAACTGAAACCCAACAGCAACTGTGAAATGCCTCTCCTTGTAAGATGCATGCCAATTTTAATATGCATGATATTAAAATCAAGGGAGGATGTGTGTCTTGAAATCAATGAAGTCCCCATTTTGCCTCTTGGGTGGCTTGGTAAGTAATGGTCACTTTTAATGATAGAGAGAACAGTCAGAGAAGCAGACTTGGAGAGGAGGCAATGAGTTCATTTAGGGACGCTCAGCACTGGAGATGGCTGTAGGACGTTGGAGGGTGGATCCCATGGAGGCTTTAGAAATAGGGGACTGATGCTCAAAGAAGGGTCTGGACTGGAGGGAAAGACTGGGAAGCCTCCAACTTTGCTGGTGGCTGGAGCCAACAGAAGTGAAAGCTAGG
>PVKP010056302.1:0-10647 GCA_004027715.1 Plecturocebus donacophilus
GGACGAGGCCCCAGACTTCAAGGAGTTCGTCAAGGTAAGGATCCAGGCTGTGCAGAGACTGGGCCCCAGCGTGGCGATCGTTGGGCAGCTGGACGTGTGAGGGGCTAGTTGAAAAGTCTGCAAGCGTGTTCCCACTCGAGGTCAACAGGGTCTGGGGTCTTGCCTGAGCCGTAAGGGACTGGCACTCCCTGGCAGGGGTGGCTGTCACCAATGGGGTGGGCTTGGAGAGGAGGAGTGAGTCCTGGGCTCGGAAGCTTTGAAGTGTCTTCAAGGATCTGTTTTCCAGATGCTAGTGGTGTTATTTGGATGCATGTTTAAATCTCATTTCATTTGCAAGGCCCAGGCAGGTCTCAGATTTCCTCTTGTGTTTAATCGCCACATCCTCAGTTCTTTGCCGGTCTCTGCCCTTCACCTGCAGAGGGAATGGCCAGGATTCCCGGTGGCCCCTTCATTCGTTTCCCAATTGGTTCTGCTTGATGGGCTCCAGCCCTAGGCAGCCCATGAGAGTCAGTGTGGGATGTCAGGACCTCTTCCTTGGGGGTAGCAGGCATCTGGAGAGTAGGGTGACCACCAAGGGATGTTTGGGGAGGTCATGCGGATGCTCCTGGAAGACCTGCAGCTCTAGGACTTGGCCTTGGCCAGGGTGGGTCTCTGCTGGCCATGCTGGGCCATTCGAACAGCCCCCATCTCTCCTGGAGAACAAAAGTAGGAAGAGAATAAAATCCCTTCTATGAAACAGATGCCTTTTGATGAGTAAACAGCAAAATAATAACAACAGGCATATCTTTGGATCTCATGCGTTTTGGGGACAGGTCACACTCACCTGCCCTGTGGTGAGGTGCAAGCGGGGCTCCTTCTTGGTCAGGGCCTCACGTGGGCTCACTGTTTCTGCCTCTCGTGGTGTTTCTCAGTATTAAATGCCCAGACTTGCCAGCCAAGGCACCAGGTGCTCTGAGGCCATTCCAAGGGGAGAAAGATTGCTAAGAAGGAGGTCTTGGGTGGATGGAGATGGGAGAGCAGATGCTGAGCTGCTGGGCGCCGTGGACTGCCTGAGGTTTCAGCCAAGGGCTGGGCTCTTCCTGGGCCCGGGCAAGATGAGTTCATTGTTGGATGCACTTGAACTTCAGGGAAGTGCTGACACCAGCCCAGGGCAGGGCCTCCTCATCCCTCCCCGCCCCATCCCTGCCGGAATGTGGCATGTCATTGCCAGCTGTGAGGTGTTCCTGGAATGATGGTGTCCACAGCTGGAGCAGGTCCCGGTGCTGACAGCTATCAGGTCTCGGGGCTCCAGTCAAAGCAGCTGCCCGTTTCTAAGGCATTAAACTTGATTACAGACTTTGACAGCAAAGTCACCAGACCCTGAGACTGGAGTCTTGACCCCTGATGTTTCAGCTTCTCTCTCTCAGCCCTGCCTGAGACTCCCAGAGGCTCCACGTGCAGGCTCCACCCGAAACTAGACAATGAGATTCAGCCCTTCCAGCAGCTCTAGGATGTAAGGAAAATTTTTCCTCTAACTGTACAGTCTCATGACTCTTGTTCCTGGGAATGTTACAAAGTTTTTGCAGACATCTAGACGAAATACTCTCTGTAAAGCCAGAATCTCATCTCTGGGAACCACGCATCCTGTGGAAGGTATGCTGGGTCCAGAGTGCAGGGCTTCACCCTGCTGGCTGAGTCACATCTGGAGAATGGAGTCTCCATTCTCCATCTGGAAAGTGTGTCCTCCTGGACAGGGTAACTAGTTGGGGCCTTCCAACCCCAGGTCTCTCAGTTGTTGTCCAGATAAATGAGATAACGGCTGGGGAGTCCTCACTGACGTTAGCATTGATGTCACTAACTTTGGATTTTGCAAGTTTTTTAAGTACATTTAAAAACATCTCTTATTTCAGAGATTGGCAATGGACCCTCGGTGTAAAGGGATGCCACTCTCTAGTTTTATACTGAAGCCCATGCAACGGGTAACAAGATACCCACTGATCATTAAAAATGTAAGTACCTATCTTGCCTTTTCAAGCAGGGGAATGCTTTCTCTACACTGGAGAGGGTGGGCCGTGGACAAGTTTCCCAGCGAACACACCTGGTAGCTGTTGCGTAGAAAGCACAAGACAACAAGGTGTCAGAGGTCTGCTTGGTAACTCAGAAAGAAAAGCTCGTTTGCCACACAAAGAGCTGGCCGGGCGTGGTGGCTCACGCCTGTAATCCCAGCTCCGGAGGCCGAGGCGGGCCGATCGCTTGAGCCCAGGAGTTTAAGCTCAGTCTGGGCTGCATAAGGAGACCCTGTCTCTCTCTAAAAACAAGCAACCAAAAAAACAACAGCACTTTGGGAGGCCAAGGTGGTGGATCACGAGGTCAGGAGATCAAGACCATTCTGGCTCACACGGTGAAACCTCGTCTCTATTAAAAATACAAAAAAATTAGCCGGGCATGGTGGCACGTGCCTGTAGTCCCAGCTATGCAGGAGGCTGAGGCAGGAGAATCTCTTGAACCCAGGAGGCACAGGTTGCAGTGAGCCGAGACTGTGCCACTGCACTCCAGCCTGGGCGACAGAGTGAGACTCCGTCTCAAAAAACAAAAACAAAAACAAAAAACCCACGAGAGCTAATACTGCACAGTCTTCAGACGTGTGACCAAGGACCAAGTGACTTCTACCTTGTAAGTCAGGAAATGAGACCTTAGTCCTTAATTTTTTTATTTATTATTTTTTTTTTCTGAAAGAAAATAACATGGAATCACAGAAAGTCTGTGGTCTGTGCCTTTCTCCTTTGATTCTTTCTTTCTTTCTTTCTTTTTTAATATGAGGTTTCACTCTTGTAGCTCAGGCTGGAGTGCAATGGCATGATCTTGGCTCACTGCAACCTCCGCCTCCGGGGTTCAAGCCATTCTCCTGCCTCAGCCTCCCAAGTAGTTGAGATTACAGGCATGTGCTACCACACCCGGCTAATTTTATATTTTTAGTAGAGACAGAGTTTCTTCATGTTGGTCAAGCTGGTCTCAAACTCCCGACCTCAGGTGATCTGCCCGCCTCAGCCTCTCAAAGTACTGGGATTACAGAACTACGGTGTGAGCCACCTCGCCTGGCCAATTCTTTCTTAAAGACAGGCCCAGTGCCTCTAGGCCTTGATTTTCTCATCAGGAAAGAGAAAGAAACATGTCTACAACCTGTCTTCAGAAGGCCATGGTGAGACACTATTAGTCCGTTCTCATACTGCTATAAAGGACTGCCCAAGACTGGGTAATTAATAAGGAAAGAGGTGTAATTGACTCAGTTCCAAATGGCTGGGGAGGCCTGATCGTAAGGAAACTTACAATCATGATGGAAGGGGAAGCAAACACATTCTTCTTCACATGATGGTAGGAAGGAGAAGAATGCGAGCCCAGCGAAGGGGGAAACCCCTTATAAAACCAGCAGATCCTGTGAAAACTCATTCACTATCAGGATAACAGGATGGGGGAAACCACCCCAATGACTCAATTATCTCCACCTGGTCTCTCCCACAACATGTGAGAATTATGGGAACTACAATTCAAGATGAGATTTGGGTAGAGACACAGCCAAACCATATCAGACACTGTGTGTTGATATTAGATGACTGTTTTTCTGTAACTTTGAGAAAGCCAATACCAAAAGAAAAAAAGAACCAAATTAGGGTTTCAGTGTCTCCACCTGTAAAACAAGTGAACAGACTTAGATGTCCTCTGAGCCTGTGCTCATAAAACCACAGGGAGTGTAGCTCCTGGAAAGAGGTTTTAGATCTGGTTCCTTTTAATAGAGAATGGTATTTAGAAACTGAGATGTGGGCACTGGTGTGCTCATTGCTGCTGGGTTGTTTTTGCTTTGTGTTCCTCTCAGTGGCAGAGCTAGGAAATATATGATTGTCTTTTCATGCACACATATTTACATATGCCAATGTATGTACACATATATTTATATTTATTTCTAGATCCATCTATCCGTGTATATTAGAACTCATGAATTCACACCAATACCTCCTATTCTAATCTAGTACTGCAGAATCTATTACAGGCTTCCCCTTTCTGCATTTGTAACTCCCTACTCTGTGAAGAGCCTGGCTCTCAGTATCCTCATTGTGTTTCCTTATTTGCTCTGTCTTCTTACATGTGACAAATCTCCCTCCCACATAAGCCATCTCCTCTTTCCAGCCCTAGCTTAATTCCACAAAATACACTGTGGATCTTTGGCTGAATTAAATAATTAGTTTTGAAATAAGCTTTCAACCTACTGTTTTCTCTCTTCCAACACCACAGTTATTGTTTAATTAGCTCAGTACTTCTCTTTTTTCTCCCAATGTTTAATTGCAAATTGAAGTTGAAAACAAGCTTTTAAAATAGGTGTTCTAGATCTAGCCAATGGGAGAAAAACTAAAACAAGAAAAGGACTGAACGGCACAAATATTGAAAAGAGGGGGAAAAAAAAGAACTATCATTATTTGCAGAAGCACTATTGATTACTTCCAGAGCACCCAGAAGAATGAACTGAAAACCAGCTGAACTAAGAAGAAAATTAAAAAGTGGTCATCTATGAGATACATATGAAATCCACCAAAGTACTAAGACTAAATATTTTAATGATACTGATGTGGAGAAATTCTTAGCATGGTCTCAAAGACAGAAACTTAAAGGATTTAGATCACAGAAACCTAAAAAATACCCAAACTTTTGGCTGAGTGTGGTGGCTCACACCTGTAATCCCAGCACTTTGGGAGACTGAGACAGGTGGATCTCTTGAGGTCAGGCGTTCGAGACCAGCCTGGCCACCATGCTGAGATGCTGTCTGTACTAAAAACAAAGAAAAAATTAGCCAGGAGTAATGGTGTGTCAGGATCGAGCCCCAGCTGAGGTCCAAGGGGAATGTGTGGACATAGGGCAGGGAGCTGGAAGAACACTCGAGAGACAGCAGGTAGATGGGACATGACTTTATGCAGCAGCTTTTTCAGTGTTGGTGTTGCCTTTATACACCTCACACATAATAGTGGCTTGGAGCCAGGTGATGAGCCTCCCATGTTATGGCTACAAAGCTGTGATTATATAATGCATGGAATTGTGCACTTGCACTCTAATCCCGTGGAGTCATGCAGGATGTTTACTTCAGCCTATGTCTGCCTGGCTGCAGCACAGCCATCTTCCTTACATGGTGCATACCTATAATCCCAGCTACTCAGGAGGCTGACAGGAGAATATCTTGAACCTAGCAAGCAGAGGTTGCAATGAGCTGAGATCACACTCTAGCACTCCAGCCTGGGTAACAGAGTAGGACTCTGTCTCCAAAAAAAAAAAAAAAAAAAAAAAAAAACCCTAACTTTTATTCTGGGAACAACCTAGATGTTCATTAATGGGAATAGTTAAATAAATGTGGTAGATCTGTACTATGAAAATATTTAAAAAGGTACAGGGCAACTTCTACTCTATGTATTAGCATGGAAAGACACTGAGAAAATGCTGTTATGTGAAAAAAGCAATACTAAACTCACTGAGCAATTCTATGGTATGATGCATTTTGCAAAAAGGGGGAAAAACTACATGCAACTATTAAATATATAAAGGGCATCTAAAGGAATGCCCTTCAGTCTGTTGGCAGTGGTTACCTCAGGGGTAGAGGAATGAAGGAAATTTTTACATTTGCTGTACATATTTCTGTAGTGATTGAATCTTGCATACCAAGAATATGTTAATATGTTATTTGCATAAAATTTTTCTTAAAAATTTTTCACAACAAAATTTAATAAGCAAAGTTTAAAGACAAATGACAAGCTGGGTATGGTAACACATGCCTGTAATCCCAGCACTTTGGGAGGCCAAGGTGTGAGAGGATCACTTGAGGCCAGGAATGCAAGACTAGCCTGGGAAACACAGTGAGACCCCACCATCTCTACAACATTTATTAAAAACTCAGCCAGGCATGGTGGGATGTATGTGTAGTCCTAGCTACTCCAGAGTCTGAGGCAGGAAGATCCTTGAGCCCAGGAGTTCAAGGCCGCAGTGAGCTGTGATGACACCACTGTACTCCAACCTTGGTGACAGAAAAAAAAGAAAACTAAAGAAAAAGACAAGTGACAGGCATAAACTGGGTAAACATTTTTAACTGTACATGCATAGGTACTAAAATATAAGAAGATATCTGTAGCTATATCCAGCCCCCTTACAACCATAAATACTCTAATAGAAAAACAGGCAAAGGCCAAGCACGATGGCTCACGTCTGTAATCCCGGCACTTCGGGAGGCTGAGGCAGAAGGATTGCTTGAGCCCAAGAGTTGAAGACCAGCCTGGGCCCTGGGCAACATGGTGAAACTCCATCTCTACAAAAAATAAAAATAAAAAAAATTAGCCAGGCATGGTGGCATGTGTCAGGAGGTTGAGGTGGGAGAATCATTTGAGTCTGGAAGGTCAGGCTGCAGTGAGCTATGATCGAGCCACTGCACTCCAGCCTGGGTGACGGAGTGAAACTCTGTCTCAAAAAAAAAAAAAAAAGAAAGAAAAGAAAAGAAAAAAAAGATAGAATATAGAAGTTGCTGAGAGGCAGTGTAGAATAGCAGTGAAGTGCACATAGCCTGGAGCTAAGCTGGCTGGATTTGAATCTTGGTACTTACTGCTGTGTGCAATAAGTTACATAACCTCTCTGGGCCTCAGTTTCTAGTCTGTAAAATAGGGATACTGGTAGTACCTACTGCAAAGTGATGTGAGAATTAGCTGAGTTGACATATGCAAAGTGGCTTATACTAGACAGTATATAAATGTTAGCTTTATCATTGAGAACATTTATGTACTAAATGTATAAAAAGTTCAAACTCACAGGCAATAAACGAAGATATATAACAAAAGAAGAAAATACCTTCATTTGCCAAATTGGCTTATATTGATACTTCAATACATCTTGCCAGATGGGCGCATATTGAAAAGATTGTAGTTCCCCAGTGTTGGCAAAGATCTGGATGGAAGTTAAATCGATACAGCCTTTTTTTGGAAGGTGATGTATAGATCCAACTATAATTTCTCTTTGGCTCAGCAATTCCACTTCTAGGAATTTATTCTAAGGAATTAATTTGAGAAATACTGAAAAGTTGGAAGCAACATAAAATTTTATGATAAGGGAACTATTTAAATGCATTGTGTCCAATGAGGTGCCCATTACTGGGGTCTGCCCCAATAATGATATATTATAAAACCCCAAAAAATGATAGTATGTATGAAATGGATATGGAACTTTGTACTATAAAGCAGTGTGCAAAATAGTACATTGTACAAAATAGTAGTAGGATCCAATTTTTATTTTTACATTTTTTTGACACAGAGTCTCACTCTACCCAGTGATCTTGGCTCACTGCAACATCCACCTTCTGGATTCAAGAGATTCTCCTGCCTCAGCCTCCTGAGTAGCTGAGACTAAAGGTGTGTGCCACCACACTTGACTAAATTGTGTATTTTTAGTAGAGACGGAGTTTCACCATGTTGGCCAGGTTGATCTCAAATTCCTGACCTCAGGTGATCCTCCTGCCTTGGCCTCCCAAAGCAATTTTTATTTTTAAAAACTTGTGTATGTATGTATGTATCTAGGCAGAGTATATTAAGTAACACCTAGACAGAGGTTCTCTTCAGATGGGGAGATTGTGGGTGATTTTTAGGTTCTTCATAACTTTTTGAATTTTCTCAATTTTGTATATTGTCCAATATTTTATAATTAGAAAAACTGATAAGCCTGTTTGGATTTTGAAATGAAACAAAACAAATGAATATTTACTCAAGCCAGCTGGGTGGGTTCCTAGCCTAGGGTAGTGATTCTCAGACTTGGCTGCATATTAGAACATCTGGAAAGCTCTAGAAAAACCCTAAGCCTGAGTTTCACCCCCAGGGATTACGATTTAGTCATGGATGAGGCCTCAGATTTTCCAAATGGATTCTAAGGTACAGTCAGGATTGGCCCAGAGGTTGAGGTTGTTACTTGGAATTGATTTGTGGACACAAAGGACATAGAAACAGTTCGTGTTTTTTTCCATTTGAGCACCTACTTAGGACTTTAAACCACAGTATGCTTTTGGGATGAGAAATTCAGCGGTCAGGGCCATTTACACTATTTGTACGTGGGCAAATAGATTTGCCCAGGCCTTGTCCACGTACAAAGGTGTACCACCTTTGAAATGTACACGCATTCTCCCGGTATGTTTCAAAGGTGGCTTAGGTCTTTCTTCGTTCTCCAGCACAGGGTGGTGACTGTTTTCAAGTCCTTTGCGGATCTGATGGTAGTCACTCCTGCTTATTAAGCACTTTCTAAGAGCCAGGTGCTTTGCCAAGAGGTCCACGTGTATCAAGCCACTTAGTCCTCCACACAACCTTATAAAGGAGGCTATTGACCTCCCCAGTTCTCATGGGAGGAACCTGAGACTCAGAGCATTTATGTGTGCCAGGCATGGTGGCTCATGCTTCTAATCCTAGCACTTTGGGAGGCTGAGGCAGGCAGATCACTTGAGGCCAGGAGTTTGAGATCAGCCTGGCCAACATGGCAAAACCCCCATCTCTACTAAAGTTAGCTGCCAGGCTTGGTGGCTGATTTTTGTACTTTTAGTAGAGACGTCCCAGCTACTCAGGAAGCTGCGGCAGAAGGATTGCTTGAACCTGGGAGGCAGAGATTGCAGTGAGCCAAGATTGTGCCACTGCACTCCTGCCTGGGCGACAGAGCAAAACAAAAAGAAAATGTATGACCAGGTGCAGTGGCTCATGCCTGTAATCCCAGCACTTTGGGAGGCCGAGGCAGGTGGATCGCCTGAGGTCAGGAGTTCGAGACCAGCCTGATCAACATGGTGAACCCTGTCTCTACTAAACATACAAAAATTAGCCAGACATGGTGGTGGGTGCCTGTAATCCCAGGTACTCGGGAGGCTGAGGCAGGAGAATTGCTTGAACCCAGCAGGTAGAGGTTGCAGTGAGCCGAGATTGCACCACTGCACTCCAGCCTGGCAACGAGATCAAAACTCCATCTCAAAACAACAACAACAACAACAACAGAAACAAAGAACATTTATGTGACCAGCCAGATCATGGCTGGTCTGTGGAGGGGCAGGGATTTAAATTCAGGAGGTCTAGCTCCAGAGCTGGCACTCTTAACCCCCACCTCGAGTGGTCTGCTTAGAAAATCGCACGCTTGCTCCGATGCACCTGTCTGCATGTGATTCCAGAGGTGTGTGGACCCAGAAAAGAGCCTTCTCTGTGCGGGTGACCTCACCCTTGCTACAGCCACCACTCCCCTATGCCCCAGGCTGCATGCTAAGCAGAGACTGCGCTGTTCCTGTCCTGCCCCCCAAGGGCACCTGTTGGCTCTTTGACCCTCATCAGTGGGTTGATGGAACACTCTGCACATCAAATGCCAGAATTGTATTTTAAGTTCCCCCAGGTGAGTGGACAGGTGGGAAAGCAGTGTGGAACTGGGGCTAGGATGGCTGGGCTCTGCTCCTGGTCTCGGGAACTAGTTTATTCCTCTGTGAAATGGTGAATGTTTTCAAAGAGAAATTCTAAGGGCTCCCCTGGCTCCATGGTTATAGGTACAAATTCTGTGATCCTGTGAGTCTGCCTGTGTGGCTCAGGGTCCACCCTATGATGTTAGCATTTTGCAGGACAGATCACACAGCTTGCCCTGGACATTCAGGGTGTGCGCCTGGGCTGAGGCCTCATGGGTGGGACCATCCACTGCTCCGCAGGGCCACCCACTGGAGCCAAGAAGGAGTGGCCATCATCTGCCACGTGATTGTCATGTGGGTGCTCAGAGCTGCGGTTGCTCAAGTGGGTGCCGTTCATGAAAGGACAGTGCCCTGACCCACTGGGCCTGGTCCTGCAGGACTCCAGATCACAAGCCCACTCACATTGCTTAAAAGGAGGTGGTTGCTTTTGCTTTCCTGTGTAGATCCTGGAGAACACCCCTGAAAACCACCCGGACCACAGTCACTTGAAGCACGCCCTGGAGAAGGCGGAAGAGCTCTGCTCCCAGGTGAACGAAGGGGTGCGGGAGAAGGAGAACTCCGACCGGCTGGAGTGGATCCAGGCCCACGTGCAGTGTGAAGGCCTGTCTGAGGTAGCCGCCCTCAGGCTGGACCCCGGCCTTCCCCGGCTGAGCCTCGGCCACCAGCCTGGAGGAGGACCAGGAAAAGCATGAACCCTCCTCCTCCAGCCGATAGCACCCTCACTTCCATCTAGCCGCTTCTCCTCTGTTTCATCCATCCACTGAGTTTTTATTTTCTATTTATTGATTGATTTGAGAAGGAGTCTCACTCTGTCTCCTAGGCTGGAGTGCAGTGATGTGATCTTGGCTCATTGCAATCTCTGCCTCCTGGGTTCAAGCGATTCTCCTGCCTCAGCCTCCTGAGTAGCTGGGACTACAGGCACACGACACCGTATCTGGATAATTTTTATATTTTTAGTAGAGATGGGGTTTCACCATGTTGTTCAGGCTGGTCTCAAACTCCTGGTCTCAGGTGATCCACCCACCTTCGCCTCCCAAAATGCTGGGATTACAAGCATGAACCACCTCTCCTGGCCATCCACTGATTTTAATTTAAATTATATCATTTCCCATTGCCAGAATTTCTATTTATTCTCTCCTGCCTACTGGTTCCCTCCCTCCCTCCCTCCCTCCCTTTCTTTC
>PVKP010056303.1:0-10640 GCA_004027715.1 Plecturocebus donacophilus
GTGTATTGGACACCCCGGCCCCCTCACTCCTGAGTGTGTATAGGACACCCCGGCCCTGCACTCCCGAGTGTGTATCACACACCCTGGCCCCTCACTCCCTGTGTATTAGACACACGTGCTCTATACATGTCTACTTTAAGCCACTTTTGAATTTCCTGTTACTTGTCACAAAAATCATTGCCAAATCATTCCATTTCAAGTTTCAGAGCAACTACGGCCTAAGTGTGATAGACTTATCAGTGGTTTAAACAGAATGCATGGTTTTCAACCTTGAAAGTACAAATATGGAAATCCAGATGCAGAAATGTAAGAAGAAAAGAGAGTGTAGAGAAAAAAGAGTTGTTCACAGAGTGGAAGGTCAGGCGACCTCATCTGTCATGAGTGTAAGGTCAAGGTGTGCGCGTTGTGAAATTTCCAAGAGAACTTCGCAGAAGCAGAGAATTGAGAAATAATTGCATTTGGCGTTGGAGGGCATAGGGGTGGGTGGTGCAGGAGCTAAACCTTCGTCATACCTAGAAATCAACACCACTACTGACGATGACCTAATTGAGTGCTGTTAACCCTCAGTGTGCACACGAATCGCCGGGGGACGTCGTTACGAGCCCGCTTCCGATTCACTTAGTCTGTGTGGGGTGGAAGTGGAGGGCGAGGAAGCCCCAGAGGGTGTGGAGCTGACCCTGAACCAGACTTTCAGGGTCAGGCTCCCAGATGGTATCGCCAGCATGAGGGTTAGGCACTGAAATTGCAGGAACCTTCTCAGGAAATGAACAGCCGCTGAGTCACATGTTGAATGTGAAAGAAATCAGGGTGTGTGTGCATGTGTGTTTTTCTCTGTGTGTGCACGTGTGTGCCTGTGTTTGTTCCTGTCCATGTGTGTTTCTATGTGTGCACATCTGTGTATGCATCTGTGCATGTGTGTATGTTTCTCTTTGAGTGCACGTGTGTGTCTTTTTTTCTCTGCGTGTTTCTATGTATGCACATGTGTGGTTTCTCTGTGAGTGCCTATGTATGCACAAACTCTGTGAGTTTCTATGTATGCACATGTGTGGTTTCTCTGTGCATGTGTGTCTCTGTGTGTGCATGTGTATGTGCCCGTGCATATGTGTGTCTCTATGTGTGTACGTGTGTGCCTGTTTGTGCTTGTGTGTTTCTATGTGTACACATGTGTGCATGTGTCTGTGCATGTGTCTTGTGAGTGCATGTGTGTGCCTGTGATGTCTCTGCATGTTTCTACATGTGCACATGTGTGTATGCATCTATGCACGTGTGTGTCTTTCTCTGAGTGCACGTGTGTGCTGTTTGTCTCTGAGCATGTATGTTTCTATGTGTGCACATGTGTGTATACGTCTGTGCATGTGCGTATTTCTGTGTGTGTGCCTGTATGTATTGGTTTAAATCTTTTGAGACTTTTTATGTGATGACGTCAATGTATGTCACCCGTTTTTGGAAAGGACAGCATCTATAGAAAGACAATGAATACTTATGTAATGTGAACGAAGTCTCTCTTCAACCCCAAACGTTTTATGGAAAGTAATGATGACGGTGTGTTTTATAAAAATGCATGTTTCTTGAATGACCAAAAGGAGTTACAGTAACTTTTACCTATTTTTCCAAAATGCTAGGTCAAGTTTAACTAGAGTCTGCTTGCAATTAATGAGTCTTGGAAATGCAAAATCTCAGAGCACTAAACATATCTTTGTTCTGATGTTCTTATGTAGCCATTAAAACTTAAATATTATTAATAAAATAACTACTGTAAGATAAAATTAAAATGTAAGAAAATAATCAAAATAATTATAAAACATCCACAGTGCTTTTGAAACTCCATTTCTACACAGTGGAATAAAGAAATTTAGATGTACCGAAGAAATAATGAACAGTGATTTTCATTATGAAGGCTGATTTGCTTTAAAAAATAAATTAATCACAGGTTCTTTAAATAACAAACGTCCTTAGCACATCTGAGGTTCAATTCAACTTAAATTTCACCTACATTTCTCAGGGCCACGCATAAGTAATTACGAGCATGTCCCAGGGTCAGCTCTGAAGAAATGCTTGGTAAAGACTTCCAGCCTTCCTTCCCCTCAGGTGGGATTTCTCAGGGACGCCAAACGTTGGGAAGTGTCAGGAAGACGAATCTGTGTTTCAGTCCACGTCCGAATGCTCTTGCCTCGTGCGGCATAGACGCTGGCATTGTGTAGAACAGTTTCCCAAACTGACTGCCTTTTAAAAGAAGGAGGAAATTAGAATTACCAGACTCCTGCCTATGGGACTGTAATTCAAAAATCTGTTCATCATAGGGTTCAAGTAAAACCCAAAAACGTGATCAGCTCTTTCCCTTCTTGTACATACAAATTATACTGATATAAGAAACAGTCCAATGAAAGCTACGACTTCAGAGTTTTGTAAATTTGTTTCCACTATTGTCTATGACTCTGTGATTTCCATCTGCTGCCAATGAAAACAGAGCTTCTTCCTATTGCGTTGTGCACACGAAACACAACATTAGAAATATTCATGAAGGCTTGAGTAGAAAGAAATCACAAGCTGTCAATATTTTAAACAGCCATCAATTAATTGTAGCAAAATCAGTCCCTTGAAAACTGTTTATTTTTAATACTCCAACTAGGAATGCCTTTAACATGACACCAATCGGTTCCTGTTGCTGTTCCAGCCTAGACCTTCACGGGACTGGTCACGTCGCATTAATGTCACGGTTACCGGGGCCACTGAGGGTCCTACCTAAAGAAGACAGTGTCACAGGTGCTGGCTGGTAAGGGCACGCTGTGTTGACTTCCTGCTATACAAATACGATTTTATAATGTAAAGGCAATTGTTAAGTGTGCCAGGCAATTAAAATATATTTTAATCTTCACAAAATTATAGCAATTTAAAGATACAGGCTTTATAATAAAAGGTCCCTTTCAAAGATGAAACCTCTTCTCCAGCTGGAATGTGCCCACTCTGGGGAAAGCAGTAATCACTCAGTGCCACCGGACAACACCCACTCATGCCAGCTACTGTTCAGATTGCAGGTGCCAGAGCTGACCATTATTATCCTTAGTAATGATTGCATATAAAATAAAAACAACACACAGGCACACCTTGGAGATATTGCAGGCTCAGTTCCAGGTCATGACAATAAAGGGAATATTGCAATAAAGCGGGTCACCCAAACATTTTGGTTTCCCAGTGCATACAAAAGTGACATTTACACTACAATGTAGGCTATTAAGTACACAATAGTATTATGTCTGAAAACAGTATAAACAGTAATTTAAAAATGTATCCCTAAAAACGCTAACGATGCCTTCAGTGAGTCGTAATCTTTTTGCTGGTGGAGGTTCCTCCAAACCGATGGCTGGTGCATGATCAGCGTGGTTGGGGTGGCCGTGGCAAGTTCTGAAAAGAAGACGTAGATTGACTCTCTTCTTCGCAGATTTCTCTGTAGCATGTGATGATCTGTTGGGTAGCATTTTGCCCAGAGTAGAACTTACTTCAAACTTGGAATTCATCCTCTCCAAACTGTGCCACTGTTTTATTAACTACGGTTATAAAATATTCTAAAGTCTTGGTGATCATTTCAACAATGCTCACAGCTTCTTCATCAGAAGCAGATTCTATCCCAAGAAACCAGTTTCTCCGCACATCCATGAGAAGCGACTGATGACCCGCTAAAGTTTTATCATGAGATTGAAGCGATTCAGTTCCGTCTTCAGGCTCCACTTCTAATTCTAGTTCTCTTGAAATTTCACAACATCTAGTTACTTCTTTCACTGAAGTCTTGAACCCTTCAAAGTCACCCATGAAAGTGAGAACCAACTTCTTCCAAATTCCTGTTCACGTTGATATTTTGACCTCCTCCTATGACTCATGAATGTTCTAGAATGGTGGATTCTTTCCAGAAGGTTTTCAACCTACTTTGCCTAGCTCCATCAGGGGAATCGCTGACTTTGGTAGGTACAGCCTAGTGAAATATATTTATTAAATAGTAAGACTTGAAAGTCAAAAGTGCTCCTTGATCCGTGCACTGCAGCGTGGATGCTGGCGTGGCGGGCGTGGAAAGGACCCCGTGCTCTCCTGCATCCCCGTCAGAGCTCACGTCCATCTCTGTGTCTCGCAGATCTCAACGGCAGGTGAAAAAGCCCCAACCCGTGCTGCGAGCAGAAGTGCGGCCACCCAGGCTTTGTTGCTTCATTACAGAGCACAGGCAGAGGAGACTCAGCGTCCTTCTTACGGGCCCTGGGATCTTCGGGATGGCAAATCATCACAGGGTTCAACTTAAAGCCGCCAACTCCACGAGCCCCTCACAGGAGACGCAATCTCCCCCAGAGCTTCGAAGCCAGGCACGGCCTTCTGCTCTCCAGCTACGGAAGGCCTAGACGGCATCTTCTTCCCACAGAAGATGGTTTTGTCCTCATGAGGAACCCGTTGCTCGAGTGTCCCCTGCACCAGGGACCTCAGCGGGGGCCTCTGGAGAACGGGCTGCTGTGGCCACCTTCCGCGTGACGGGGACGGCTCGTTTCCTCCAACCTCACGAACAAAGCTCTGGGTTCCGTTTTCTGACGCGGCTTCCTCACCTGTCTCAGCCTTCAGAGAAATGAAGGGAATGAGAGGCCTTGCTCTGGCTGAGGCTGTGGCCGAAGGGAGTGTCGGGCTGCCCTGATCTGTCCAGGTCACCAGCCATACAGCGGCTTTGCTTGTCGCCGCTCACCTGTCCCCCGGAGTAGGGAGGGCGAGCCCCCATTCCTCAGGCTTGCACCTCCTGATGGAAGGAAGGGAAAGAGAGAAAACCAGCGGTCAGGCGACTTGCTGACGCCACCGGCCAGGCCATCCTGAGGCCCAGGGCTGGGAGGACAACTCCCTTTTCCGTTCCCAGCGCCTAAACCGTTCGTAAGCCTTGAACGTGCTGTGAAGGGTGTCATCCCTGCCGGCCAGAGCCCAGCCCGGGCCACGTCCTCCACTTCCAGCCCCCGACCTCTTCCCGGGAACCTCGGCCTTGTCTGGTCTCTGTACGCCCCCCGTCCACGCCCACGGGCACCGCGTGTGAACTGGCCCATCAGTGAGGCCAAAGACTGTGGGGGCCACTGTCCAGCCGATGGACAATGACACGTTCCCCTCAGGCCCTCCTTTAGAGCCGTAAGCCTCTGAAAAGGGAAAGAAGCTGCTTTTCCGGAGCTCGGGACTTGGGGTGTAAGCCCAGCGGGACGCCACGGCCGATCAAAGTGTCTTCCTTCCTCAGTCCGGTGTCTCAGTGGCTTTGTCCACGGTTCTTGCCACAGCAGCACTCTCAGTCTGCTCCCAGAACTCACCCTGCACACTCACAACGTCGCTAACTGGCGCGAGAAGCTTGGCTTTTGAGCCGCCCTCCTCACTAAGCTTGGTCATTTCCAGCTTATTATTTAAAGTGACACACACGAGACTCTTCCTTCCACTGGAACACTTAGAAGTCATTGCAGGGTTACCACCTGGCCTAATGTTAGGCCAGGCTCGGGGGCTCATCCCTGCAATCCCAGCACTTTGAGAGGCATAGGCAACTGGATCATGGGGTCAGGAGTTCGAGACCAGCCTGGCCAACATAGTGAACCCCTGTCTCTACTAAAAATACAGAAGTTACCCGGGCAGGTGGCAGACGCCTGTAACCCCAGCTACTTGGGAGGCTGAGGCAGGAGAATCTCTTGAACCTGGGAGGTTGCGGTGAGCAGAGACTGCGCCCCTGCACTCCATCCCGGATGATAGAGCAAGACACAGTCAAAAGAAAAAGAAAGAAAGAAAAAGAAAAACGAAAAATGACCTAATCTTAATAGGTCTGTGTCTGCGGGAATAGGGAGGCCTGAGGAGAGGAGACAGACAAGGACACGGCTGTCCACTGGAGCCGTCGGATCACAGAACACGCACAACGTGTAGCGGTTACGTGTTTGATCTTATACGGGCATAGCTCATGGTGCCCCAAAACATTGCAATAGTACAGCACAGATGGCTGTAAAACACACCATAAAAATGAGCATGTGTGAAATATTGCAAGAATTCCCAAAATGTGACAGAGACAGGAAGTGAGCTGCTGCTGTGGACACACGGCGCCGACGGACTCACTGGCGGCGGGATTGCCACGAGCCCTTGATTTGTTAGAAGGACACTGTCTGTGAAGCACAATAAGGCAACGTGTGGGGACGTGATGAGTGTCTGTCCTATGGCAACAGGCAAGGAAGGTTAGCGACGAAGGAGGCCACGCCTGTCCCACGTCAGCAAAGCAAGGACAGTAATGACGGGGGCCACGCCTGTCACACGTCAGCAAGGCGAGGACGGGTAAGGACGGAGGCCATGCCTGTCACATGTCAGCAAAGCAAGGACAGTAACGACGGGGGCCACGCCTGTCACACGTCAGCAAGGCGAGGACGGGTAAGGACGGAGGCCATGCCTGTCACATGTCAGCAAAGCAAGGACAGTAACGACGGGGGCCACGCCTGTCACACGTCAGCAAGGCGAGGACGGGTAAGGACGGAGGCCATGCCTGTTGCACGTCAGCAAGGCAAGGACAGAGGCCACACCTGTCACGGGTCAGTAAGGCAAAGACGGGTAAGGACGCAGGCCACGCCTGTCCCACGTCAGCAAGGCAAGGACGGGTACGGAGGCCACACCTGTCGCACATCAGGAAGGCGAGGATGGGTAACAAAGGAGGCCATGCCAGTCCCACGTCAGTAAGGCAAGGACAATTAGTGGCAAATGAGGGCACATCGTGTCCCACTTGGAAACCAGTGTCAACGTGCAGACACCAGGAGATCTTCGGGCCACTGCACATCTTCTGGAAGCCTCTGAGAAGGACCCCGGGGCGTGGTGAGTGCCATGCGAGTGTGCTGACTCGTTCACAGGTGGGAAAAGGTAGATAAAAATCAGTCTTTCCCAAACACCTAAGAGGACATGAGTGAGACAGCGGCCCAGTGAGGGAGGTTTCAAACCGCGAGGGACAGGAGTGTGCGGCTGAAATTCAGGCCCGTGGATGGCGTCGGCACAGCAGAAATATTGCCAGTGCTGCCTCAAAACTAAAGAATGAAGGTGAATTTCCATTTGAACACGGAGAGAAAAACCTGAACTACATCTCATGCATTTGACCGATTTTTGAGCATTCAGCAACAGAACCCGGGGGTCACCACTGATCGGCCCAGACATTGCGAAGGCAGACATGACAGCCAAATGTGGCCCAGATTCCTGCGTGAGAACGAGGGGGCACGCGCATTGTGACACTCTGAACCAAGCTGTCATCGCAACTTCACCAGAAAGCACAAAGTGTTAGCGTGTAAACACAGTCCCTGAGACACAGGACTCTGAAAGGAAAACCAGGAGGGTGTTTGGTCAAAGGCAACTAATGATGGACAGCGTGCAAAAAATAACACAGCCAGCTGCCGAGTTGATGGAGAACGTTGATATTTACTATTTCACTCTCCTTAAAAAAGACCTACACAGTAACAAGAAAGGGACGGCAGCCCCTCTGCTCATGAGGGAAGTGAAAGGCCACAGCCTAAGGGGCCGGCTCTGAGGCCCAGCAAGCGTCCGAGTCGCATTCGTGGTCAGCTGCCGTGGCTGGTCCTCCGACCCAAAGCCTTTCCTTGACGCTTACACTCGCCTGGTGGGAGTGTGACCTGGGACAGCCACGAGAAAGCTAACACTGAAAACAGCCTCCATGATCCAGGGATCCTGCTGAAGGCACGCCACTGAGGGGCTGTCTGCACCCACCTTCACTGCGGCACCGTCCACGGTAGCCACGACGTGGCCTCAGGCTGACGCCAACAGCAGGTGAGTATGGTGCAAATGTGGCTAGCAACACGTGGGAATACGACCCAGCCTGGAAAAGGAGAACGTCCGGCCATTCGCGACAACACGCGTGAACCTGGAGGACATCGTGCAACGTGAAAGAAGGCACACACAAGGAGAAACGCCGCGTGGTCTCACTTACACGCGGAAGCTGGGGAAGAGCTCACGGACGTGCGGAACACGACGGTGGCTCCGGGAAAGGGCGGGGGCGCGTGCTGGCCTGGGGGCTTGGTCAATGTGGCCAAAGTGGCCACGAGAAAGGAAGAAGCGCTGGTCCTCTCGCAGGGCGAGTAGTTTACAGCGCGGCCAGGCAGCCGGAGGGGGGACGCTGCAGGCTCTCGGGTGTGCTCATCAGGCTGGCTTGACCACACACGTTGTCCACAGGCACCGGCGTATCACGGTGCCCCACAAACCTGCAGTTATTACACGCCAACTTAACCCACGGAAGCAAAGTAGAACGGCTTTCGGCAGAGTCGGGAAAGACAGAAATGGTGAGTGAGTGTTTACCGGGTCCAGACCGCGGTCAGGATGGAGGAAAGTTCGCAGTTGGATGGCGGCGATGACGCTCGCACAGAATTGTGAATTGACTGATGCCACGGGCTGTACTTTGAAAGTGGTTAAAATGGTCGTTTTATGTCACACACGTTTTATCACAATTTAAAATAAAAGAGCACATGCATTCATTTTGAGGGAAAACAAGTCTCCTTCACCTTGAAGGTGTCAGATCCCAGCACAGAAGGACAAAGAGAGAATCTCCGAGTCATGTTTAAACCTGTCTGGTTTATACTGAGGGCAAATTAAAGAAAGGAATTTATATAATGAAGAGTAAAATATGGGACTCATTGCCAAAACAGGAGGTACAGAGATAAAAATATCCAAAGACATCTACGACGAATTGTTCAAACGCTTACTGACTAGAACAAGGAGCAAAATCAGGTCTGCGGTCACCCCGAGGTCCCCACTGCAGCACACAGCAGCTTTCGGCCCGACCGCCCCTGTGCCCCTGTGGGTTTCTGAGGACAGGAATGGGGAGCTGGACGGATCTTCCCCATGGCAGAAACGCTGCACCTTGCACACACCTGGGTCTCCGCGGCCTGTGCACAGCAGGAGAGGCTGCTGTGAGCAGGACAGGCCACCCCTGAGGTGTTCACTGCCTACCCGGGCACGGTGAGGGCGGCACACCTGGCTGCCAGCAGAGTCGCCTCTGAGGTGCCCGCGGCTTGTGCATTGTGGGGGTCACCCCGGGCTGTCAGCACGGCGTCACCTCTGAGACGCCCCGTTCACACGTGTAGCAACAAAACAGCTCTGGATTAACAGCTCTCATTCTCGGCTCCCAGACAAAGTGGAAGAGGGTGCTGTGCTCACATTTAAAGCTTTGCTTTGTATTGTATCTGTCTTTATAAATTGTCTATTTCTTTTTCCATGCAGGCTAAAGTCATCTCTTCAGTAAGCCAAGTGAGAGGAGCTCACTTTGCCCCCGCAGTAGGTGGACCTGCTCCGCCTGAAACTGCTCTCGCGTGGCCGGCACGTGGTCAGTCTTTGCTGAGTGGAGGAAAGAACGGACTTGAGGCTACACATGGCCCCAAGCTCAAGGCTACGTTCCCAACAGCATTTTTCTTTTAAGAGAGAAAGAAAGAGAAAGAGCGAGGGGGGGTGGTTTAAGAGAAAGAAAGAAGTAAAATAAAAGAGAAAAAAGAAAGAGAAAGGGGGAGAGAGAACGAGAATCTTGCTCTATTGCTCAGGATTTCATTTAAATCTGTGAAATGCTTATGCAATTACTAAAAAGTGATTTATTTCCTATTATGTGATCACTTTTAGAATAGGTATGATATAATATCGAAAACAATATATGTTTTGTGGATATGGGGTGGTAAGTTCTGTAAATATTTATTAAATTTGCTGTTCCAGGTCTGAGTTCAAATGGTGTTTTTTGTTTTTTGGTTTTTTTGGTTTTTTTTGCTCTCTATTAGGTTGGTAGATCTACCTCCATCCCTTTATGTTAAGTCTTTGTGTGTCCTTGCCTATAAGAAAGGTCTGAATACAGTGTACCGATGGGTTTTAACTTTTTATTCAGTTTGTCTAATTGTATGTTTTGATTGGGGCATTTAATCCATTTAAGTTTAGGTTTAATATTGATGTTATTTAAGGCTAACTAGCTGTTTGCACATTAGTTGATGTAAATTCTTCATTGTTGTAATATTCTTTACTTTTTGATAAGTTTTAGGATAACTGATGCTGGTTGTTCGTTTCTGTATATAGTGCTTCTTTCAGAAGTTGTTGCAAAACAGGCCTGGTGGTAATGAAGTCTCTGAGTTCTTGCTTGTTCGCAAAAAATTTATTTTTCCTTGGCTTGTAAAACTTAGTTTGGCTGGATATGTGATTCTGGGTTGAAAGTATTTTTCTTTAAGGATGTTAAATATTAACCCCCACTCTCTTCTGGCTTGTAGAGTTTCTACTGAGAGATCTGCTGTGAGTCTGATAGACTTCCCTTTATGGGTAACCTGGCCTTTCTCTCTGGCTGCCCTTAGTATTTTCTCCTTTATTTCAATCCGAGTAAATTACGTGTCTTGGGGTTGGTCTTCTTGAGGAATATCTTTGTGGGGTTCTCTGTATTGCCTGGAGATGAGTATTGCCGTGCCTTACTAGTTTAGGAAAATTTTCCTGGATAATATCCTGAAAAATATTTTCCAGCTTGGTTTCATTCTCTTCATCACTTTCAGGTATACCTATTAAGCATAAATTAGGTCTTTTCACATAGTCCCATATTTCTTGGAGATTTTGCTCATTCCTTTTTACCCTTTTCTCTCTGATCTTATCTTCTCATTTCATTT
>PVKP010056304.1:0-10653 GCA_004027715.1 Plecturocebus donacophilus
CCAAAAGAGTCGCGCTGGCAACCCGTGTGGCTTCTCTGCCGGGACTCTCCCGGTCTGTGAGCAACAAAAATTCGTCGGAAAGTGCGGCGTCCATTCGTTCTCTGCGCTTTCACTGGGAGCTACATTCCTGAGCTGTTGCTAATCGGCCATCTTGGATCTCTCCCACCTGATTTCTTTTATTGTTTAATTTCTTGTAAATGTATTCAAACTCCCACCTAGAGTTACATACATATGAGTGAAAATATAAGGCCATTACTTAGGTCCTCTTCAAACAAATATTCTCTAAACGTTGGTTCGACCTCCAGTTTGTGTTAACATACCGAACCTAGGTATAATCTGTCTAGCTTTTTCTTTATTTCAAAAATAAAGGACTGATTATTAGTGATAGAACATTGCATTTTTACTTATTTGGAATTCTCTTTTACTTCAAAGTCTTCTTCATTCATTGCCAGATAACATTAGTCACTAATATTTACTAGGGATCCAGATACTTCACTTGGATATACTAAAAGTGACTTTTTTCACTACATCAATTTTATAAACTATGCCATGTCTCAGGAGGTATATTTAAGGGCTCATATTTAGATGGTAAAGTACAGTGTTCACTTCCATGTTACCGTACTACCCTGTATTATTTCAGTTTAGAAGGAAACAGATAATAACAAGAAACGTCAAACTTCAAGAGGCTTCAGTTGGCTGATCTCATGGTCAAATGTAAGGTCTAAGTTGCCCCTTATAGAATGCATCTCTACCTCCAACAAAAATCAACAAGAAATACATTAAGAGAAACAAGAGATGATGTCCTATTTTGTGCTAAAATGTATAGCCTATGTTGCTAGAAGCAGGATCATTTTACTTTTCCTCAGTTACCTAAGGCCATAAGTGAAAGTCTGGCTTAACTGGCACTATATTTTTGTCAAGTTTAGTGTCTTGTATAAACTGGCTCTCTGTAGTCCTTGGGCCAGCAGTCTTTAATGGGGCTCTACTGGAGTAACTGGATTACTTTTTGTCCATTAAGTAGTTTCTCTGGCTGTAGTCCAATTCCCCTCCAATATATACTTAAACAAATTCCAGAGCGATTTCTCTACAATAAAAATATGGTCATGACAGATCAAATTCCTTTAGCTTTCAAAATAGAATTAAAACCCTCATATTGGTTCATAAGGGTCTTCGTTTCCATGTCTTTATTTTGAGTTACACTTGAATTTGGTCATCATTCTCATACTTGCTATTCAAAGTCCCTGGAACAGCAGAATCTAGTGGTTCATGCAGATTTCTGAACTAGAATCTACATTTTAACAAATATTTATGTCATTCTTAGGCACATTAAAGTTTGAAAAGCAGTGTATATAAACTATTAATATGTTAACTATTTGCATGTATTTCATACCTATAAAAAACTCAACGAGTGCTTTTTTAAAAGTGGTTCATTTACTGGCAGCAAAATTCATTTATGTCTATATATTTTTCTTTGTCCATAAAATCTCAAAATATTAGCAAGACATTGGTCATGAAACTAAGCTTCAGTAACCTGTCATATTTTATAAAGGAATTTGAGGTGTATATTCCCCAGGGGTACCGGAACTGCAGTCAGGTTTGCAGTTTACGAGGGGCAGTATCAAGAGCTCTGGTCCCCAGCTTATTGAAACACCCTTCTAAAAGCAAATTCCTACAGTTCTTAAACCAATCAGGGATTGGTAGGAAAGGCTCTGAGGAGGATAGGAACATTCCTCTAATACAAGCAAGGCCATATTAGTCTCAAACCTAAAAACAGAACCTACACTTGCCACAATTGTTTTACTTCTGCCTATTTCCAAAACATAATTGAGTAAAGCCACTTTTTTATTATTATATTAATATTTACTTGTCTAGCTTTTAGAGATAATTTTTGATATTTATGTTGTTTAATTTAAAGCAAATCTGTATATTTAGGACCAATTTATTTTAGCTCATGGTACTTTTGTGGTTGAAAGATAGATAACGTCACTAGATGGAATGGCCTGGCTGCGAGTTGTCCAGGTTCTTGGCTTGTTGAACAAAGAATTGAACAACATGCACAAATAAAGCAACAAAAAGTAAAGCAACAAAAGAATGAAGCAAAGAAAGCACAGATTTGTTTTTCACACTCCACCAAGTGGGAGTGCGCTCCAGCAAGCAGCTCAAGCACCCTGATTGCACTGTTCTTTAGGGTTTTTATTAGACTAAAGGAATTTGGTGACACCCCTGGATACCTTTTAGAGGCCTCCAATTGGTCACAGCCTATGCAAATAAAGGCTTGGTCCATGACCAAGTAGAGGCTGAAGTGAAGGCTTGGCCCAGATCAATCAGAGGCATTTCCTGTTTGTGACATAGGGGAGAAAGGGTTTTGTAGAGGGAAGGACCTCTGACTCGTTGTCACTTGGGCATGGAGAGGTGGGGTTTTCCTCTCAGTCCAATTCCAAGAAGTCAGCTGCAGGTTGGTTTTGGCTCCCTGTCTTTAGACTCTATTCTCCTGCCTCAATAATATCCTAGAAACCTCAAAAAATAGTTTGATAAGTGGGTAATATAAAAATAAAGGCCAGTGCATATGCCTGACTTGTTATAATTTGCTATTTATGAAATCATTAAAATGCATATTATAAAAATGTCCAGTATTTAAAATTGACTAAGAAGAATATTGATTTTGCTTGCACTTTTCTTAATATTTTTATTTCATAAATTTCTATTGCTAAACTCAACACAAAAAGAATGAAAGTCAGATGTTTTACTACATATTTTCCTACATACTATGTTTTGAAATCCCAAAAATCAAATAAAATCACATTTTCTTGTGTTCTTTTCCTTTCAATTTATTTTCATATATAAACAGGGCTAAAAATTACTGTTCCATAACTTCTAAACATTTAGTCACTAAATAAGCTAGAGAGTAAATAAAATGTCATAAGAAATCTTTTCACATTAGGAAATTGCTTCAATACTTTAGAAGTGCTTGGAACATGATATTCTCTCAAGAAAGCATAAAAAAAGAGATTTTAATAGAAATTTAACAAATAAAATATTTGTATTGATCATATTAGCATATATCATCTGATAAAGTAGGGTTGTAGACATATATTTTTACTATTAAAATGTATTTGAAGTCTAAGTGTGGTGGCTCATGCCTATAATCCCAGCACTTTGGGAGACCAAGGCAGGCAGATCTCTTGAGTTCAGGTATATGAGAACAGCCTGGGCAACATGTCAAAACCACATCTCTACCAAAATACAAAAATTAGCCCAGGATGGTGGTGTATGGCAGTGCCTGTAGTCCCAGTTACACAGGAGGCTGAGGTGGAAGGATCATTACTTGAGCCTGGGAGGCAGAAGTGGAGGTTGCAGTGAGCTGAAATTGTAAAACTGCATCCGCCCTGTCTCAAAAACAAAAGTATTTCAAACGTTTTATCTTCTTTTTAAGTAACTTATTTGTCTTTTAAATGGATTTGAAACCATCTATATAAATAATAATTAATATCTTAGATAAATTTATATCATGATCTCCCCTACAGCTTAGTAATTTTGATTTATTTCTTGTTTAGTATAAATACCTCTTCTGTTAATATCTTTTAGTAATTCTTTTTAACTAGAAGGCATTAGCAGACATTCAGAACTAAGAAAATGTATACCATGAACATACTCTCACCAAAAAAACTGAAAATAAATGAGATTAATTTGGCTATATATTAATAGAAACTTCTTTAGCCATCTGGGGTTTACTTTTGTGAGATAAGACTGAGACAAGCTAAGTTTTATTATTTTTATAATAAATAATTTTGTATTCTCTTTTTTCCTGCTCAAATGCCCTTCTGCTTAATTGGAGTTTCCCAAACTTGCTTGGTTCATGGCACCCTTAAATAATTTAATATTACTTACTAACCACCCTTAAGCTATTCAATAATCACAATTACATAATAATGAAGCGTGTGTGCCTACTGATCACAAATGTAACTTCTCAAACCTTGAAATCAGATTGGACACTTCCAGTGTCATTTCTTGTTCCACATTGATTTTCATATAGTACGTGCTTTTTATCAAAACATCCATTCCCATCAAAAACCCAGTTTCACAAAAATGTGACATCATAAAAAGAAATGAATTATAATCCAAAATTCAAATTATGAACTACCTGAAGCTAGTAAATTACACATATAAAAAAGATGTCCTATATTTTTCTGTTTCTCTCAAAAACTGAAAATATCCCACTGTGCCAGTTTATGGCAGTACCCCCGACGTCTTGGCACATAGTTTGAGAACCACAAGATTTTTTTTCTTAATCTTGAAATTGCATAATACCACCAGACTACATGAAAGTATTGGTCTTTTATAATTAAATATGTTTGCTTATGAGGATCCATTTTTATTTTTAGTATTTGTGGTTTAAATGAATCCTTTAAATCCTTTAAAATTTTTATTGTTATATGTTTCCTATAAAAAATATACTGAATACCTATATGTTGAACCCCTATTCTCTGTCTCCTGAGTCTTACATCTCCCCATTCCCCTCTGTTGATTGGTTTTTATTTTTCTCCATCTTCTGAAAAAGATTCTGAAGTTATGATTCTTCTATATTAGTCTTTTTTTTTTTTTTTTTTTGAATGGAGTCTTTCTCTTTCTCTGTCACCAGACTGGAAAGCAGTCTTTTAACTTTCTTGAGTTTCAGTTCGGCCTATCACTGCTTGAGGTGTATACAGTCATATAATACAGTCTCCTATGGCTGTATTATATGAAAATGCTGTGGGCTTAAACAACCATATTTATTTTCTCACAGTTCTGGAGGCTGAAGGCCAAGATCAAACTGCTGGCAGGTTTGGTTTCTGGGGCAGCCTCTCTCCTGGGCTTACAGGCATCACCTCCTCCCTGTGTCATCCCACGGCCTCTCCTCTGTGTGTGCTCACTCCTGGTATCTCTTCCTATTCTTACAAGGACAACAGTCCTTTGGATTAGGATCCACCCTATGACCTCATTCAAGGAGGCCTTTATTACTTCCTTCAAGGGACGACTCCCAAAAACAGTTGCATTTGAGGTTAGAGCCTCAACATATGAACTTTAGGGGCACATAATTCAGTGCATAACAAGGTGTATATATAAACTCATAAGTGTATTAATTTAAACACACATCTTTTTCACTTCGCTCACTTTTCTGTTAATTTTAGACATACATGCCTTTTAGCGCCTCTTTCATTTTTTTGTCTATTTCTCATTCCATATAGTTTACGTTTTTCTGAATTTAGCTGATAGAGAAAAAGGGCACCTTCTAAATTGTACTGCTAAAATGTTTTCTACAGGATTTCTGAAGGATATCCTTTCTCTGCTATAATCTTTATCTTTCATGTTACAGAATGTCTCCATCAGACCCACTTTGTTGGTTTTCCTGCTGCTCTTGTCTGTTGATTTATCTTTCTGTAAGTAGAAAACCACTATGATACCATTTCTAGTTTTTGTTTGTAAACAAAATTAAAGTTTGGTGAATTATCCACAGCTCTCTTCACTATATACCTGCTTGCTTTCAGAGTCCTCTTTCTTTGGGTGGAAGCCTCATTGATGTGCATTGACTGACTCTAATGAACCTTTCAGCACTTTGCAATCTTATTGAGTGTGAAACTGCAGGCCTGAGAAGGGATCTAGTAGTTTCCATTATCTGGTCATCTGATAAAGATAATTGGAGTTTATTTCTGAAGTTAAAAATAGTCCACTTATCTTTCCTTCCAAAAAAGTATGTATGGAAGAAAAAAACCCAGAATGCACCATCTTAGTGAGTTTTCTAGGGCTATCCCTTTATATCTACTGACTTTTTTTTTTGAGACTCTTTTTTTTCTTTGTATCTCTCTGTGTCACCCAACTGGACTGCAAAGGCGCAATCTCAGCTTACTGCAACCTCTGCCTTCCAGGTTCAAGATTCTCCTGCCGCAGCCTCCCGAGTAGCTGGGACTACAGGTACACACTACCATGCCCAGCTAATTTTTTATTTTTAGCAGAGACAGGGTTTCAACATGTTGGCTAGGAAGGTCTCCATCTCTTGACTTCATGATTCTCCCACCTCAGCCTCCCAAAGTGCTGGAATTACAGGCATGAGCCACCACGCCTGGCCTCTACTGATTTTACATTGGATGTAAAGTACTTTCTTCTAAGTACTTCTGTCAATAGCTACCTTCTGTCAATGAAAACTGAAGTTCCAGAATCTGTTCATCAAATAGGTATTAATGGAGGAATAAGGATCATAAATACCTATGGCTGGCTGTTTAGGAGAAAAGGTTCCTCTTGCTCAGGAATATAAAATCTGTATTTGTAGTCTAGGTGAGCAATAGACATAGATGCTTGGATGACCTTGGAATCTGCTAGTGGTTTCAAATCTGCAGATTTTAAGATTGATCATGTAATTATACTCTCTGTTTAATAGGAAAAAGATGAATATTTAATTGTCCCTATGTCAGTAAAAAGTTGTGAACCTACAAGTGCGCCCAGCCTTCCTTTGGTCTACCCTCATAAAGGATCTTCTAAGTTGTCCCATTTGGGTCTCTTTTCTACCCACTCTGCTTTTGGAGGACCTTTTTTATTAGACCTGATGTTTTGGCTTTTGTGAGGCAGAATTGGAGGAAGGCAAGAGAGTATGGCTTTTGTGAGGCAGAATTGGAGGAAGGCAAGAGAGTATGAGGAAAATGTGAGATGCACAAAGGTTACAGAAAAACTGTGAGGTGGAGAATGACAAGCATGGGAGCAGCTTTAGGGTAAGTCAGGGGGACAGAAAAGGAAATTCAGGGGGGTTTTAAGTCCTATCGAGGGGCAAGTATTTCCATTAGTGTATGATTTTGAAATCACTCTTGCTTTCCAGGACATTTCCTTTTTAATAGTGGGGTTGAGTCGCCCAGGTCAGCATTTCAAAGTGTTATATTTGATGGTGGTAATGGGAGTTAAAGCCAAGGTTTGAAGCCAAGATTTTAAGCCAAGTTGTCTTACCAAGCTGGATTTCACATTAAAATCACCACCCTCAATCTGAGGTGCTTATGTATTTGCACCAAGCCTTCTTAAATTCTGAAGAAGGGAAGAAAGGGAAAATCTGGGCTCAGCATGAGCAGGCATGGTTTTGGGCCACCACCAGAAAATAAAAGGGAGTGTGGGGAGACCACACTAAAGTTGGAATTTTGACTTAGGGGAATTCACGGTTTGGTCCTGGATGTTCCAGGCAGAAAACCAGATTTGTGCAATGTTATTCCAGTTAACTCAATTGAGAAAATGTTTTAAACTTCCTTGGAAATACCAGAAATTGACTTTTAAGTGAACACTAAACTTCTTACAAAGATGCCAGACCTATTGTCTTAACTGGTACAAAGCTTCAGCCTGGCTCCACCTAATGCAAACAGCCTGTGGACATGGTCTTGGTTTGGGGATTCCTATTAGAAACTCCCAAGACAAGCTACTTGAGGCAAGAAAATTGAAACATTCATAAAGCATAATAGGTAGAATTTAGAAAGGGCTTTCCCCTCAATTAATCAAAGAAATTCTATAGCTCTTTCCATGTTCAAACACTTAAATCAGTTTCATTTTGTTTTAATTTACAAAAAATTGAATCAAATACATTGATCCCAACCTGTATTTACAATTTGTTTTTCTATGTGAAAAGCTACCCGAAATTTCCAAAGATATAGATTTAACTTCATTTTTGTGCTTCATAATATTTCATAAGATAACTAGAGTACAAATTGTTTCATTTCAGTATGGATGCATGTCCACATTGTTTCTAGTTATTTGATCTTTTCCCCTCTTATTATGTTTTTATGCCTTATTATTTTTATTTCCACAGCATAGATTCTTAGAAACGTGACTGCTGAGCCAAAAGTCTCAAGAACTGTGAAAATTCAGATTTTCTCCCTTCCTGCAAGCTAACAAGTTAGCCTGTGACAATTTCATAAATGTTGGCAGATGATGTGAATTCAAGGATGAGAGAAAAACAATGGCTTATTACTCATAGCAACAGCATTTGCACCAGTTCCCCAGGTCTCAGTTCTCATAGCGCGATGTGGAAAGGGCCAGGCACTCACCGTGGGTTTGGTTACAACAGAGGAAACTAAACTTAAGAAACTTGAATCTCTCAGAATTAGCAGTAAACACACCTGCTTTTTGCTCCACATGGAGATATCATCTCTATCTTCCAAGGTTCTTCACTATACAAGTATTTTTGAAAATATAGTTTGGAACAAAAGCAATCCGTGTCTCTGCCTTCAAGAAGTACAGAATTATGGGAGATCCATAGAAAATTGTCTCCTAAAAAAGTGCATGTGTGTGTGCTGTCGTGTTTTCTTACTTTTAGTAACAATTGCCAAATTGCTTTCTAAATAAAAGCTGGAGAAATTTAATAGTATAATACTTGCAGGAGCTAGATTCCCTGCATCTCACTAGCCTTGATGTTATCTGTTCCTCTAGTTTTGATTGAATGGTAAAAATAATATTTAACAGTTGCTTTTATTTCATTTCTTGGACTACATCTGAATTATGTACATTTTCATAATCTTATTAGGTATTTGTATTTTTTCTTTTGATATGCCCATTTATGTTTGCTTTTTACCCTAGGATTGTTTTTTGTTTGTTTGTCTGTTTTCTTTTTAGAGATGGGATCTGACTATGTTGCCCAAGCCGGTCTGGAACTCCTGGCCTCAAGGGATCTTCCTGCCTCAACACTAGAATTACAAGTGTGAGCCACTGCCCCGGCCTTTATTTTTTAATTACAAACTTCTAGGAAGAATTATTGCTATGGATAATAAATATTTATTACAAATACTTTTCTACTTTTTTTTAAGTTTTCTTAGCTTTTGCCATATACATTCTAAAATTGGGAGTTGGTGAAATTGTTCTTCCTTAATTTCTTTCCTCTTTCAACTAAATCATATACAAGTACCTTACAAATTTTCTTTTAAAATTTTTATCATTTCATTTTGTATCAATACTAAGCCTAACTAGGATTTATTTTCTATGTAGTGTAAGCTGAGAGTGTATCTCTGATTTTGTTGAATTGCTAGTTACATTAACATCATCTGCTTAATAAGCCATTCTTTTGCAACTAAATTGCAATACCAAGCTTATCATATTTTAATTTCTCACATATATTTATAAATACTGTTGGTCTCTATATTCTGTTCCTTTTTTTTTGAGATGGAATCTTGCTCTGACACGCAGGTTGAGGTGCAGTGGCGTGATCTCGGCTCACTGCAATCTCCCCCTCCTGGATTCAAATGATTCTTCTGCCTCAGCCTCCTGAGTAGCTAAGACTACAGGCACGTGCCACCATGCCTGGCTAATTTTTGTATTTTCAGCAGAGACTGGGTTTTACTATATTGGCCAGGCTGATCGCAAACTCCTGACCTTGTGATTCACCTGCCTTAGCCTCCTAAAGTGCTGGGATTACAGGCATGAACCATCGCACCCAGTTGTATCTTGTTCCATTTATATACTTGTTCATTTCTGTGTGAATATCATATTGTTTTGATTAGAATATAATCTAAAATAAGGTAAGTTCCCCACCGAATGGCATACCGATAAATAATTAACTGTCTTCAAAACCTTGCCTTATAACATTTGCCTATTTCTGTAGTATAATTATTCCATCATGCCTGATTTAAGGGTACCAATATGATGTCACTTTTGTCTGCATTGAGAAGAGAGACACACAACTTGCATGTCTACTTTGTTTTTTACAATGTGATGGGTTTTATTTCATTTTTTTTTATTTCAATAGGTTTTTGGGGAACAGGTGTTTGGTTACATTAATAAGTTCTTTAGTAGTGATTTCTGAGATTTTGGTGTACCCATCATCTGAGCAGTGTATACTGTACCCAGTGTGGAGTCTTTTGTCCTTCACCCCCTCCCACCCATTCCCCGAAGTCCCCAGAGTCCATTGTATCATTCTTATGCCTTTGCGACCTCCTAGCTTAGCTCCTACTTATGAGTGAGAACATACAATGTTTGGATTTAAAAATCATAATTACCTATTCTTTGAAAGTTTGGATTAATTTATCTATAAAGTCATCCTTGCCATGTATTGTCTTTGTATTATTCATATGAATATGTGTTTTTGTAAATGTAACGATTGTTACAAATAATTTAGTTTCTTTAATGATATAAGATGATTCAGCTTCCTATTTATTCCTAATTCAGTTTTGGTAGTAATTTTTCTGCAAATATGTTTACTTATCCTAAGTTTTCAGATTTCAGCCAACTAAGTTATTATGATATTCAATGCTATCTTTTAAATATGCACTGTAGCTAAGTTGTGCCCCCTTAATCGTTCCTTAACAAAGTATTTCTGACTCTTGCTATCTTGATCAATTTTGTCAAAAGTGTGTCGAAATGAGTTTTCTTTAAAAGACATTTTTGCCATTTTGATCCTCTCAATTATGACTTTATCATCATTATTTCTTTTGCATTCTTCTATCCTTAAGAAGTCGTTTCCTAAAATAAAAATTTAAGACTAAAAATTTTTAGCTGGGTGTGGTGGCACACATCTATAGCCCCAGATACTCAGGAGGCTGACGTGAGAGGATATCTGGAGCCCAGGAGGTCAAGGCTGCAGTGAGCTGTGATTGCATCACTGCAGCCTGAGTGACAGAGCAAGACCCTGCCAAAAAAGAAGGGAAGGGGAGGGAAGGG
>PVKP010056305.1:0-10638 GCA_004027715.1 Plecturocebus donacophilus
TTTCAATAGAGATGGGGTTTCACCATGTTGGTGAGGCTGGTCTCAAACTCCGGACCTCAGGTGATCCACCCGCCTCGGCCTCCCAAAGTCCTGGGATTACAGTCCTGAGCCGCCTTGCCCAGCCTATACCTATTTTTAATTACATGTAGATTAAGGGAAAGTTCATGCAGAAATATCTAGGGAAGGGGTAATAACTTCTGGGTGGTGAGGTCATTGCCATAGAAAGGGGCAGTAACTCCTGGGTGTCGCCATGGCAATGCCAAAGTGATAGGGCACACTGGTAGGTGTGTCATAGAACGCTGGCCGGGTATGGTGGCCCACACCTGTGATCCCAGCACTTTGAGAGGCCAAGGCGGACAGATCACCCAAGGTCAGGAGTTCCAGACCAGCGTGGCCACCATGGCGAAACCCCATCTCTACTAAAAAATACAGAAGTTGATCGGGTGTGGTGGAGTCACGCCTGTAATCCCAGCACTTTGGGAGGCCGAGGTGGGTGGATCACGAGGTCAAGAGATCAAGACTATCCTGGCCAACATGGTGAAACCCTGTCTCTACTAAAGATACACACACAAAAAAAAAATTAGCTGGGTGTGGAGGCATGCACCTGTATTCCCAGCGACTCGGAAGGCTGAGGCAAGAGAATCACTTGAACCCAGGAGGCGGAAGTTGCAGTGAGCTGAGACTGCACCACTACACTCCAGCCCGGGCAGCAGAGCAAGACGCTCTCAAAAACAAAAACAAAAACAAACAAAAAGGAGAAACTACGTGTAAAGTGCTGTTCTAGAGTAATGACTGCAGACACAGTGCCACTACTATGTATGTATGTGCATATTTATTTAGCAGCAGGGTCTCACTGTGTCACCTAGGCTGGAGTGCAGTGATGCAGTTGTGGCTCACTGCAGCCTCAACCTCCCAGGCTCAAGCAACCCTCCCACCCCAGCCTCCCTACTCGCTGGCACTACAGGCATGTGCCACCAAACCAGGCTAATTTGTATTTTTATTTTTGTAGAGATAGGGTCTTGCTCTGTTGCCCATGCCAGTCTCAAACTTCTGGACTTAAGGGATCCTCCCTACTGGGCCTCCCAAAGTGCTGGGATTAGAGGCGTGCACCACTGTGCCGGGCCTACTGTGTAATTTAAAAGACCTGAGCATGTAGAATTTGAGAGTAAATTCTAGAACAGCATTTTGGAACAAGTCTCTGTTTTGATGGCAATGTTCTATAGCTGTGCTGTCCAATATGGCAGTCACCAGCCATCTGTGGCTACTGAGCATCTGAACTATGGCCAGTGTGCCTGAGGAACTAAATTTGAAATATTAATTTATTCTTTTTTTTTTTTTTTTGAGGCGGAGTCTCATTCTATCGCCAGGCTGGAGTGCAGTGGTGTGATCTCAGCTCACTGCAACCTCCACCTCCCAGGTTCAAGCGATTCTCCTGCCTCAGCCTCCTGAGTCGCTGGGATTACAGGTGCACGCCACCACGCCCAGCTAATTTTCATATTTTTAGTGGAGACGGGGTTTGGTCTCTACTAAAAATAAAAAAATGTTGTCTAGGCTGGTCTCAATCTCCTCGGCTTCCCAAAGTGCTGGGATTACAGGCGTGAGCCACTGCGCCAGCCTTTTTTTTTTGGAGATGGAGACTCACTCTGTCACCCAAACTGAAGTGCAGTCAGGCGATCTAGGCTCTACAAACTCCATCTCCTGGGCTCAAGCAACCCACCTGCCTCAAGGAGGATTGAAGCAGGATGATTCAAGCAACTCCCTCCTGAGTAACTGGGACTACAGGCACGCCCCACCACTTTGTATTTTTTGTAGAGATAGGGTCTCACTGTGCTGCCCAGGCTGCTCTCAAACTCCTAGGCTCATGCAATCCTCCTGCCTCAGCCTCCCAAAGTGCTGAGATTGCAGACGTGAGCTACCACGCCTGGCCAATTGATTCTAAGTTGCATCACCACAGATGGTTCTTGCTTGCTAAACTGAACAGCATAGATCAGAAGAGCATTCCAGCCAGTGGCACAGCTTCAGGAAAGGCACAGAGGCATGAAAACATTATAGCCCGAAGGGTGTGCATTAGCTTCCCATGGCTGCTGTAACAAATTACCCCAAATATACTGACTTAAAACAATACAAATGTATTTTCTTAAAGGTCTGCACATCAGAGGTCTAAAAGTGTCAGCAGGTCTGTGCTGCTTCTGGGAGCCTCAGAGAGAATCTGTGTCCTTCTCTGTTGCAGCTTCTGGAGCTGCCTGCGTTGTTTGGCACCTCCCCACATCACTGTGATGTCTGCTTCCGTTGTCACAGCTCCTGCTACTGGCCCTGACCCTCTTGCCTCCCTCTTAAAAGGACCCTTGTGATTCCATAGAGCCCACCCAGACGATCCAGGATAACCCCCACTTCTCAAGATCTCTCACTTAATCTCATCTGCAAAGTCCCTTTTGCCATGGAAGGTCACCTGTCCACAGGTTCAGGGGGTTAGGATGTGGACATCATCGGGGCCATGATTCTGTCTGCTATAGGGTCTGAGAAGCTAGAGAGTAAGTGTGTCCAGTGGTGGAGAGAAGCCTTGAATGCCGAGCTAAGGAGACTCAACATGGCCTTTCCTTCAAAACAGATCATGACTTGTCAACCTCTCACCACCTCAGCTCTGTTACCCAGATCCAAATCATGATCACGTCCTGCTCGGACCATGTCAGTAGCCTCCTCTCGGGGCTCTTCACTGCCACCCCCATACTTTCACCTCCACCAGCAACCAGAGGGAGCCTATTAAAATCTTTTTTTTTTTTTTTTTTTTTTTAATGAGACAGAGTCTCACTCCGTCGCCAGGCGCCAGACTGGAATTCAGGGGCGAGATCTCAGCTCAGTGCAACCTCCGCCTCCCGAGTTCAAAACGATTCTCCTGCCTCAGGCTCCTGAGTAGCTGGGACTACAGGCGTGCGTCACCACACCTGGCTAAGTTTTGTATTGTTAGTAGAGACAGAGTTTCACCATGTTGGCCAGGCTGGTTTTGAACTCCTGATCTCAAGTGATCCACCCGCCTCAGCCTCCCAAAGTGCTGGGATTACAGGCATGAGCCACTGTGCCCGGCCCTATATTCCTTTGTTTATAGTCTGTCTTCCTCCAGTAGAATGTCAGCTCCCTGAGGGCAGGATTTGTGTCTGTTTTGGTCACTGCTGTATCTCCAGTGCCTCAAAAGGCCTTGCACACAGCAGGTGCATGATGGATGTCTGTTGAATGAAGGAAGGAATAAAATGAAGACAACATTGAGCTCCTGGATCCAGCCATGCCTGAAGACAGTATCATGAAATGAAATAGGAAGATATACATCCACAGTGTCTCTCCAGCCTACACCTCCATCTCCGAGACCAGGTCATGGCTGGTGGATTTCTTGCTGTCCACACCTTCGTCCCTGTCCTGGGACTCCCTCAGGGCCCAGTGACAGGCAGCTGGCAGTGACTGGCGGAGCTGAGCCCTCCCAAAATACAGGAAGAGCATGGGATTGAGGCAGCTGTGAGCAAGGGCAAGGCCCACAACCAGGGGTTCAGCCCGCAGGGCCCTGGCCAGGAGTGCGGAGTTTGGGGCCGCCACGGTGAGCACCAGCCCCAGCAGGTGGTAGGGTGCCCAGCAGACAAAAAACCCCACCACAACGGCTGTGCCCAGCGGCCAGCAGTATCGAGCTGCCCGGCACAGGAGGGCAACGTGGCAGCTAACCACGGCCACCAGGGGCCCCAGGAAGCCAAAAAGAAAGCGGACGGCGGTCACTGCATTCTCAGTGCTGGAGGAGCCGTGGTAGTCCACCACACACTGCAGCCGGGCCGGGAAGTGCTCCTGGTGCAGCCGGCGGTAGACGGCGGAGGGCACGGTGAGCACCAAGGCCAAAGTCCAGGCCGCCCCACAGGCCACCTGCACCCTGCACACCCGCTGAGCCATAGACCACCAGGCAGCCCCGAGAGCCAGGAGGCAGAGGTCAGCACTGAGAGCTGCCAGGAGCAGCACGCTGGCATACATGGTCAGCAGGATGACGGACGGCAGCGCCCGACAGCCCAAGGCCCCGTACGGCCAGTGGCCCCCACGGGCAATGGGCACCGCCAGGATGGGCAGAGACAAAGAACACAGCAAATCCGCCACGGCCAGGTGGAGCAACCAGGTGGCACCCACCCTCCGGCGGGCTTCCTTCCCCGTCACCCAGGCCACCACGGCGTTGCCTGGCACCCCCACCAGGAAGATAGCGACATACAGCAGGAGCGGGGCCACGTGCAGTGGGTCGACGGTCAGGCAGGCGCCGTCCGGGCAGTCCACTGGGAGATCCGAGACGTCGCTGTAATCCCCATACTCGGAGCTGACAGAAGCGTTCTCCATCCCGGCTCCTGGGATCTGGGCAGGAGAGAAACACGATGAAAACTCAGAGGAGGAAACTCCACATCCCTGGAGAGCTAGGGTGTCCATCGGCCCGGCCCACCAGCACCTTGCGAACTAGAATGTTTTGGTGTAAGAACTCCAGTGTTTTAGAATGTTGGAATTCTCTTTCCAGGCGCGGTGACTCACGCCTGTAATCCCAGCACTTTGGGAGGCCGAGACAGGTGGATCACCTGAGGTCAGGAGTTCGAGACCAGCCTGGCCAACATGGTGAAACTCCATCTCTACTAAAAATACAAAAATTAGCCGGTCACAGTGGCGGGCACCTGTAGTCCCAGCTACTCAGGAGGCTGAGGCGGGAGGATTGCTTGAACTCGGGGAGGCGGAGGTTGCAATGATCGCGCCACTGACTCGAGCCTAGGAGACAGAGCGAGACTCAGTCTCAAAAAAAAAAAAAAAAAAAAAAAAAAAGGATATTGGAAGTCTAGGCTGAATACAGTGGCTCACACCTGTAATCCTAACACTTGAGAGGCCGAGACGGGTGGATCACTTGAGGCCAGGAGTTCAAGACCAGACCAACATGCCAAAACCCCATCTATACTAAAAATACAAAAATTAGCTGGGTATGGTGACGTGTGCCTGTAACCCCAGCTACTTGGGAGGCTGAGAGTTGCTTAAACCTGGGAGGCAGAGGTGGTAGTGAGCGGAGATCACACCACTGCACTCCAGCCTGGGCGACAGAGTAAGACTCCTCTCAAAACAAACAAACAAACAAACAAACAAAAAAGTAGCTTGGCGGCATCTTGGAATTCTAGAATATTCCAAAATCCCACATTGGAATATTGGGGCTGGGCATGGTGTCTCAGGCCTGTAATCCCAGCAATTTGAGAGGCCAAGGTGAGAAGATCGCTTGAGGTCAGGAGCTCTAGACCAGCCTGGGCAATATAGGGAGACCCCATGTCTACAAAAAAATTTTTAAAATGTAGCCTGGCATGGTCATGCGTGCCTGTAATCTCAGTTACTGGGAAGGCTGATGTGAGAGAATCACTTGAGCCTAGGAGATTGAGTGAGCTCGACTGTACCCCTGCACTCCAGCCAGGATGGCAGAGTATGCTGGCCCCACAGGCCACCTGCACCCTGCATACCCGCTGAGCTGTAGACCACCAGGCAGGCCCAAGAGACAAGAGGCAGAGGTCAGCACTGAGAGCTGCCAGGAGCAGGACACTGGCATATGTGATCTGTCTCAAAAAAGAAAAAAAAGCCGGACATGCTGGCACATGCCTGTAGTCCCAGCTACTCGGGAGGCTGAGGCTGGAGGATCGCTTGAGCCCAGGAGTTCTGGGCTGTAGTGCGCTATGCCGATCGGGTGTCTGCACTAAGTTTGGCATCAATATGGTGACCTCCTGGGAGCAGGGAACCACCAGGTTGCCAAAGGAGGGGTCAACTGGCCCAGGTAGGAAACGGAGCAGGTCAAAAATCCCGTGCTGATCAGTAGTGGTATCGCACCTGTGAATAGCCACTGCACTCCAGCCAGGGAAACATAGCGAGACCCCGTCTCTTAAAAAAAAAAATAAAAAATTTTTTAAAAAGGAGTCGTGCACGGTGGCTCACGCCTGTAATCCCAGCACTTTGGGAGGCCGAGACGGGTGGATCACCTGAGGTCAGGAGTTCGAGACCAGCCTGACCAATATGGTGAAACCCCGTCTTTAAAAAAATAAAAAAATTTTAAAAAGAAAAAAAAACACATTAGCAAAATCCAAAATCCACAGTATTTTAGAAGATTATAAATACTACAGAAAAAATATCATGCAGGGAAGCTGGCTATGATGGAGTTTTCCAGGCCTGGGCAGGGAAGGGTGCTCTGAGAAGATGACGTTTGCGTAAAAATCTGAAGGACCTGTGGGAGAGATGCGTGGAGATCTGGGAAAAGAGTGTTCCAGGCACCAGGAACAGCCAGTACAAAGGCCCTGAGATGGAAACATGACGGATATTTCCGAGAATAGCAAGGAGGCTGGAATCTGCCAGCAGGAGAGGGTGGGAGGCAACACCAGGGTCATTGGAGCCGGGCACAGTGGCTCACGCCTGTAATCCCAGGACTTTGGGAGGCCGGGACAGGGGGAGCACCTGAGGTCAGGAGTTCGAGACCAGCCTGACCAACACGGTGAAACTCCGTCTCTACTAAAAACACAAAAATAGCTGGGTGTGGTGGCAGACGCCTGTAATCCCAGCTCCCTGGGAGGCTGAGGCAGAAGGATCACTTGAACCAGGGAGGCGGAGGTTGCTGTGAGCTGAGATCGCGCCACTGCACTCCAGCCTGGGCAACGGAGCGAGACTCCATCCCAAAAAAAGAAAAAGAGTTACCAAGGGCCCCGGCATGTAGGGCCACGTGGGCAACGCAAAGCCTTCGTCATTTATTCCAAATGAGACAGGTGCTGTAGGAGGGTGCTGAGAAGCGACGTAATCTATCATAACTACATATATATATATATATATATATATATATTTTTTTTTTTTTTTTTTTTTTTTTTTTTTGAGAGAGTTTTGCTCTGCCTTCCAGGCTGGAGTACAGTGGCACGATCTTGGCTCACCACAACCTCCGCCTTCTGGGTTAAAGTGATTCTCCTGCCTCTGCCTCCCGAGTAGATGGGATTACAGGTGCACCTCAACACACCTGGCTAATTTTTGCATTTTTAGTAGAGACAGGCTTTTGCCATGTTGGCCAAGCTGGTCTCAAACTCCTGACCTCAGGTGATCTACCCGCCTCAGCCTCCCCAAGTGCTGGGATTATAGATGTGAGCCACCGCGCCCGGCAGTAGGTAAATTTCAAAGTGTGTCAGTCCTGCCATGGAACCTCGTGCCCTAGAATATTATATCTCCAAATCTCCGGCTCTGGAGAGCTGACAGGCAGTACGGAAACAGGCCCTGAGCAGCCCCGGACTCCGTGACCGTGGGTGACCCTTGCAGCTGGCTGTGTCAGCTTCCTCATCGGGGAAACAAGAGTCATCGAGGTGAACCTACCTCTCTGGTTTTGGGAGGCCTTGAGGAGTCGAGATCTATCCAGCATGTGGTGCACAGCAACGCTCAGGTAGACGAAGCTGTGGGTAGCACAGGACCCAGGAGTCTCCGCCCTCCCCAACCCCCACAATGTCAGAATGACCCGGCCCTGTGGCTCTCTGCTGACTATTATGGGTTGGCTGGCACTGCCCAGTGCTCCAGCTGCTATTGAGGCAACAGGAAGGACAGAGAGGAAGTTGGGGCACTCCCCAAGTAGCAGTGAACAGGCCAGGCCCCTGGTGTGAGTGTTTGGAGCCTGGCATTCCACTTTCAAATTATTTTTATCCCTAGAGCAAAAGGTGTACAGCATTTGGCGAGGTGCAGTGGCTCACGCCTGTAATTTCAGTACATTGGGAGGCTGAGGAGGAAGGATTGTGTGAGGCCAAGAATTCAAGACCAGCCTAGGCAGCATAGCGAGACCCTCCATCTCTACAAAAAATTTAAAAATTAGCTGGGCATAGTTCACGCCTGTAATCCCAACATTTTCAAAGACTAGGGTGGAGGATTGTATGAGCCCAGGAGTTCGAGACTGCAGTTAGCCATGATCGCGCCACTGCACTCTAGCCTGAGCAACAGAGCGAGACCCTGTCCTAAAGAAGGGAGGAGAGGGAAAGAAAATGTACAGCATTTTAAAACTGAAACCCCCCCTACCTGGGTGCAGTGGTTCACTCCTATAATCGCAGCACTTTGGGAGGCCAAGATGGGCAGATCAGTTGAGGCCAGCAGTTCGAGACCAGCCAGGCAACATGGTGAAACCCGATCTCGACTAAATATACAAAAATCAGCCAGGCGTGATAGCAGATGTCTATAATCCCAGCTACTCGGGAGACTGAGGCAGGAGAATCACTTGAACCCCAGAGGTGGAGGTTGCAGTGAGCCGAGATCATGCCCCTGCACTCCAGCCTGGGTGACAAGAGCAAGGCTCTGTCTCAAACACCAAACAAACAACAACAACAACAACAAACCTCAAGTTCCCACCAGCTGTGTGGCCTTGAGCAAGTCACCTAACGTATCTATGCCTCAGTAAAATGGGAATAATAATATGTCAACTTTAGGAGGTGCTGTAAGAATTCAATGAATTAGAAGCGCTTGGCTGAGAACAGCGCTGGTTTTCAGTGGGTTTCACACGTGTGCTAGCCACTCTTATCGCTGTCCACACGCATCCTCTCACCCTGCAAAGACTCCACCCCAACCAGCCCTTGTTGATTACAATCCAGGAAACTTTCTGTGAATCATAATTTGCCGAACCGTAAGCCCAAAGCAATGCTATGGGAGACGGTGTTTTCTTTACAACGTTTTAACCAGAAATGAGAGCTTTCAACACTCATTGTTCCATCTCTTCATCTTTTCCAGTTAATGTGCCCGAGTTCTATTTTCCTGTCTATCTGTACATTCGTCCCCAAAGCCTCAAAAACAGTCCACTGGCTGCACAAGTCATGCTTATCAACTAAAGGCCATGCAATAACAATAATGAGAAATTATAATTTAATGAGAAATTATAATTATAATCCGACTTCAGGGTTCAAGTGATTCTCCTGCTTCAGCCTCCCAAGTAGCTGGGATTACAGGTGCACCCCAACACACCTGGCTAATTTTTATATTTTTAGTAGAGATGGGATTTCACCGTGTTGGCCAGGCTGGTCTCAAACTCCTGACCTCAGGTGATCCACCTGCCTCAGCCTCCCAAAGTGCTGGGATTACAGGTGTGAACCACCATGCCTGGCAGTAGGTAAATTTCAAAGTGTGTCAGTCCCGCCGTGAAACCCATTATTTATTCAGTAATGAGAAACAGGGCTGGTGCAGCTCCTACCTGTAATCATAACACTTTGGGAGTCCTAGGCAGACGGATCACTTAAGGCCAGGAGTTCAAGACTAGGCTGGTCAACATGGTGAAACCCCATCTCTACTAAAAATATTTTTAAAAATTAGCTGGGCATGGTGGCAGGTGCCTGTTATCCCAGTTACTCAGGAGTCGGAGCCAGGGGAATCCCTTGAACCTAGAGATTGCAGTGAGCTGAGATCATACCACTGCACTCCAGCCTGGGTAACAGAGTGAGACTCGGTCTCCAAAAAAAAAAAGAGAAAAATTGGATTTGGCTTAGATTATTTTGTCTTACTATAGGGTAATTTAAGTGCTCTGAACACATTTGAAGTAGGCTCTGCCCATAAGGTCGAGGCTGTAATGAGCCAAAATCACGCCACTGCACTCCAGCCTGGACAATAGAGTGAGACCCTGTCTCAAAAAAAAAAAAAAAAAAGGCCAGGCATGGTGGCTCACACCCATAATCGCAGCACTCTGAGAGGCCAAGGTGGGCGGATCTCAAGGTCAGGAGATGGAGACCATCCTGGCTAACATGGTGAAAACCCGTCTCTACTAAAAATATAAAAGATTGGCCGGGTGCGGTGGCTCACGCCTGTAATCCTAGCACTTTGGGAGGCCGAGGTGGGTGGATCACCTGAGGTCAGGAGTTGAAGACCAGCCTGGCCATCATGGTGAAACCCCATCTTTATTAAAAAAAAAAAAATTAGCTGAGCATGGTGGCATGCGCCTGTAATCCCGGCTACTTGGGAGGCTGAGGCAGGAGAATCGCCTGAACCCAGGAGGCAGAGGCTGCAGTGAGCCGACATCATGCCGGTGCACACCAGCCTGGGCGACAGAGCAAGACTCCATCTCAAAAAAAAAAAAAGGTAGGCAATGGTGTTCGGTAGGCTAGGTGTATTAGATGCAATCTGACTTGTGATATTTTAAACTTAGGATGGGGTTTTTGTTTTGTTTTGTTTTTGTTTCTGATTTTGTCTCAAGAGCAGGTCCCGTTCAGTCTCCCAGGCTGAGTTTGGTGGTGCGATCTCGGCTGACCGCAACCTCCGCCTCCCAGACTCCAGTGATCCTCCTGCCTTAGCCTCCTGAGTAGCTGGGACCGCACATCATCGCACGCCATCATGCCCAGCTAAGTTTTTGTTTTTGTAGAGATGGGTCTCACTATGTTGCCCAGGCTGGTCTTGAACTCTTGGGCTTGAGCAATCCTCCCACCTCAGCCTCCCAAAGTGCTGCGATTATAGGCGTGAGCCACTGTGCCCGGCCTTACGACGAGCTGATGGAGAAATGGACCCATGTAAGTCAAAGAACATCTGTACTTATATCTGGATTATAAAGCATAGGTACCATTCTTATTATTTCATAATAATTAAAATCATAGATAGCTTTTATTGAGCAACCTATGATCTACAGGATAT